>WEKX01014270.1:229776-242456 GCA_013390025.1 Pitta sordida
TTTTTTTTGATGGAAATGGAGAGTGGGTAATTTAATGAAGTAATTTTCGCCTTTGGTTCAGCCCTTCGATCGGGCTCCCCTTCTCTCTGCATTGCGGGCCCAGGGCTTTGCTGGAAACCCGGGGCTCTGCTGGAAACCCCATGCCTACCCTGGCTCAGGGAGGCCTCCACTGCCCTTCTCCCAAGGGAAACCATCCTAGCCTTTACTACACCCAAGTGACAAGTCCTGGTCTTCCCTATTGGGTTACCCTGCTCCTATTCCTAACTATAGGATGGGAACATTTCTCATCAAGTTAACTGCAGTAAAGTAAGATGCTGGTGGCTTTAGTAGACATTGCATCAACACCTGCCATTCACAGTAAAGGACAAAGCCTCCCCCAGCACCCTCGGGGGTCACTCCTTCCTGAGCATGTACTGAAGAACTCAGGACAAGGTTTTACTTTCCTTGGGCAGCATTCTTTTTTTCCTCCAGACAGTTCTGCTTGTCCAAGTCAGGTACAGAACAAGCAATGTCTGTGCCATCAGCCCAAGGTGAAATCATGACCAATATATTAATCCAGAAGAGAGATCAGAAATATTATTAATAGAGCCAAGATTAACATAAGGGATTTACAGGGAGCAACAGTTGCAACACTGAAAAGTATTAGATGTTAGAACAGCAGCAAATCAATTAGTCAGTGTAATAATTTGTCAAATGAGGCCATTCATGACTATCGCTGAAGGTGTTCAAGAACAGCAGTATCATTACTTCATGTGTTTTTCATCTCAACATGACCTCATCCATTTTTCAGATTTGGGAACTGTTCCAGCTTGCTCTGAAGCTAAAGGGTACAAGGACACTCTGTGAGCTATTAGATACTGTTTGCATTCTGCAGAGACCAGTGCATCCACCATCCACAGTGCACATGAAGAAATAATGCATAGCAGAAGACAGAAATTCAGAGGGATGACGGCACCAAGTAGTCCAAAGCACCTGGAAACAGCAGCTTGAAGCAATTTCTTGGTACTTCTCCCCTTTCTTCTACCGTAGCATCCTCATAAGCCTGAACTGTCATAGCACAGATACATCCCACAAGATTGCTTTTCTCCTCCAGAGTTCCAGAACAGTTTGGTGAAAATTGTCATGTGGAAAAAAGAAAAAGCGGTAGCAAGTGGTTCAGCAGTTCTAGGTAGAGTCAAGGTGTGCTGAGAGTCTTTCAGTTTTATTTCACTTCTATTATTCAGATACGTATGTAGGGAGGGGTGGACAGCAGCTCAAACACACTAAGCAGACATATAAAGCTTGGGGGCAGTTCTATGAACAAATCCAGCTTCAGCTGCTGCTTCTTGTGCTGAGCACACAGGGTTCAACTCTACCTCTTTAAGCCCATAAATAGATTTGCACACAGTCTTGCACATAGCATCTCCAGTGTACACTTGACTAGAAATGAACCAGGAGCTCAGAGAGCTGCTTCTTCAAAAAAAAAACCAAAAAACAAAACACAAACCAACAAAAACAAACAAAACAAACAAACAAAAAAAACCCCAAAACAACCCAACCCAACCAAACCAAACAAAAAAGCAAAACCTACAGCACCAAACACAAAAACTTGTTCGTTTTTCTTTCTTTCTTTTTTTCCCACTTAATTTTTGGCCGGTTTAATTCAAGCACCAGAATGGAATGGGGCTGGACAGGAGTAGAGGGTAAGAGAGAATTTGGGAGCATTGATTTGAGCTGGCACAATGAAGGATGGAATTGCATATGATCTTTCCATTTCTGCAATTCCAGTTGTACTGTCCATGGAGTGAATGATAAACTGCATCAGGATAGCAAGGATGTTTGCAGGGTACAAGGAGACTTCACTCACTCAGTCTGGCCATAAGGAAGACAAGCACTCAGTTTTCTTTCTGGATTTTCAACTTTCTCGGCAGAAAACATCATCTCATAGGAATAACTACAACACAAAGCTGTCCCTGCAGGCAGTCTGCAATACTAATCTCAAAAACCAGGGAAATCATTTCCTCCAACACACACATACACACCTTATAGACACAGACAGTGCAGAAGAGATAAGGAGGAGCCAGCGAAGGCTTGCACGGACTTGCACTGCTTGCTAATAGTGACTCTCCGTCACTACTCGCTCCGGTCAAATAGACCAGTCTTTTGTTAACATCCTCTAGCTATGGAGAGGGCAGTTCACACTTCCCGGAGTTATTGTTTCAGGCATTGCCAGGCAGTCTGTTTACACCCTTCATTTTCAGAGATTTTCTTTGCAATGCTAATTGATAGAGATTGTGAGTTTTGTTTTTAAGTGACATTCCAGGAAAGAAGATGGCAATCTTTGCCTCCTCCTACTCTTCCCCCTCTTCTGCTGAGACATATGGACTTGGCCTAACACAAAAGCTAATTATGTGCCACAGCTGACCACACACTAATCCAGGCAACAACAGTGACCAGCCCTTGCTGCCCATGTTCCCTTGGCATCATCATGCTGCTGCATGTCAGTGATAATCAAAATAACTGTCGGGGAGCTCCCACATCTCCTCTCTAAACTCTTATCAGGAAAATAATATTCTGACTCCTATTTTGGTTCATGTCACAAATAAGGGAATGGGAAGAGTGTGGGGAAAGAAGTAGGAATAGCCAAAGCAGCATGCTTAAGAAAACCAGTGTCTCTTCAATTCACAGATTGTCTTCAGACTTCCACAAAAATCCGTGGAATTTTGCTTTAGATGGAAGTGAAGTCCAAATGTGGAAACCCACTCTGTGAAGGTTCATTTATGCCAGTTGTGGTACAGGTAAATTTACAGAGGAATCCAAATCACACGTGGAATACGCTGAAAATAAAACAGAAATTAAAGATACATATGTAAAGTGCATAGTGGAGAGACAACATAATTGTTAGACAAGGACTAGCCACAGTGCTCTTTAAAATGGCTCTCAAAAAAAGGTTTGCATCTATGCTATCCAGGGCATCGGGAGCGCCTCTGTTCTCTCCCTCCAGCAGCCCTTGTGTTAGGAATTGCAAAGGTGACCCCAAAATCCAGCTAGCATCAATGGGATGCTGAACTCTGCAGTGCAGCATGGGCTCTGTCACCAGGCGCCTGCCTGGGGAGTCTTAGGACAAACACCCTTTAAGAAATTCCTACATCAAACATTTTCTAGGGCAGTACAATGCTATTGATGTTTGAGCAGAACTTTCATCCTGAAGGAGGCAACATCAATTTCACTAGTTGGTCTTCGGACATTAACACCTCATAAAAAGGCTGGTCATGCCTTGCTTATCTGGAGTGCGTCTTTAATTATCTTTTGGTACACCTTTTGCAGCCCATTACTTAGCAGTCAACGCTGCTTCAATTAAGGGTTTGGCGGTTAACAGGCAGCTCTCACATCACCGAAATAAAAATGCTACAAAGAAACCCTGGAGAATTGAACAGACATTTCACGTATCAATGGAAAATGGAATTCAGCAAAGCAACATGGATTCTCGTCCGTAAAGATTTCAGCCTATGCTCAGGACTGTCATGGCCAGATGTGCTCAGAGAACATAAATAGACCAGTGATGGTTGTAATATCGCCTGCTCTTGTGAGAAAGGAGCATTTACAGCAATCTGTCTTATTTTGAAAAAAAAAAATAAATTCAGTGTCCAGACAGGCATGCTTCCATGATGTGTCATCAGGGCAATCAGGATGGAAGCACGTTTTGCATTTTGAGTAAAAACGGGGTGAAATTTATGATAATCCTTCTTTTCCCAGAGTATTCATTCCCCAGTGCAAAACCGACTCTTCAGAAAACTGTCACCTGCACTGAGCTTTCCGGTAAACACCTTTATTGTGCCAAAGCATTGCTCTAGCCTTTTCCCCTGCCTGAAATCAAAGTTGTTTCTAACACTTCAAGGTGGAGGAAGACAGTACTGCTGAAAACACTTTTGAGACATACTAGTCTTGCTCTGACTTAGTTCCCAGTAAAATCTATAGTTTTCAAGGTGAAAAAAAACCCCATTAAACCTGTTTCACATAACTTAGAATAGTCTCACACTTAAGATTTTTGTATATTGAACTCTTAGAATAATCCACAGAACTGACTCTAATTATCTGAAATCTAGTATAATGATAAAAAAGAGTCATACTTGCTACAACCAAATGTCTGTCTAGCCTGATATTTAACTCTTCAGTGATAATGAAAAATTAATACCTGTCTAGGGAAGGTGGGGGTCTATAACCAGCTTAGAAAGTAATGCATTGGTACTTTTACTTAGTAATTAAGATGATGACCTTGGTAATTTTCAGCCTGACACAGGGAGTTTCTATTTTGTGAATTTATTTCGTATTTTCCTGAGTGTATGTAAAATTTTAGCTTACAGATCATCCCCTGATGTACGTAACAGTGTGTTATGTGAAACAATGTTTATCTTTAAGTGTTCTGAACATGTGGCCTGCTCAAATAATTTGGTGCTCGCTGCTTCTCACACAAGAATGTGGAGTGACCTTCACTGATTCCAGCAGTTCACACTGCCCGGTTTTTTATCAAACCCCAGCACTTTCTACCTTCAGCCACCTCTTTTGCAGACTGAAGAATCCCATCTTATAGGAACCTATGGTAACTGCTCCATGCCTTTGATCATTCACCTTGCTCTTTTCAGAGCTTTTTCCAGTTGTACTGTGTCCTTGCTTAGAAAAGAAGATAGAATGATTCCAAGGATTTAAGATGGAAAGGAATCATCATGTTTTTAACTATTATGAAGATAATGTTCAGGGTTTTTTCCATTGCTTTCCTAATAGCTCCTAACATCTGCTTTATGATTTTTACCTTCACTGAGCTTGCATTTTCATAGAATTATCTATCAAACTCCAAGATCTCATTTCTGAGTTGTAATGGTAATTTATTGTGAAACATGAAAATAATTCCTTACTTGTATTACCTATCACTCTGCTTCCTACCAGTGAGGTGTTTTGCCCTGTGACAATCTGGAAAGAAATTATCATCCCTTTCAAAGAAAGCTGACTTAATTTTTAAAGGAAATAAGACCCTAGGTAAAACTGAAGTCAAATTATTTACAAGCATTGTGTCCTTTATTAAGTGGTAGCCCAGTGATGCCCAACACTATTCATTCTTTTCTGAGCAATAGGAAAAAAGTCATAGGAGACGGATGTAGAATAGCTGGGAAGGCAGGGATTAATGCCACCAGTCTCATGCAACACAATGTCTCCTGCTCTGGTGGAGGGAGACAGACCCACCTGGGGGACAGACCCACCGCACACAGCCATACAGAACACTGGTCTGGAGTTTGGACAGGCTCTCCATGGGCCTGTAAAGAGTTAGGATGAGCACAAGGAAGGTCAAATTAGCAGAGCAGAGTCCACACCAATGCAGGAATGGGCTGGAGTAGGATTTCCATTTTTAAAAAAACTTATTGAATGGATTATCAGTATTCTTGACCCCTTTGAATGCAAAGTAAAAAAGCCACACATGAATCCATGCAGTAACAAACCTGTTCTAAAATCCTGCTTCAAAAAACATAAAACATTTTATAGAATATGCTCCTGAAATCCATCCTGGGCTTCCAGAGGATTACTAAGTGCAGTTCAGTCTGGCAAGCCCTTTCTGGCTCCAGCATCAGTGAGATAAGTATGATTTTATTTAAATGTAGCAGTATTTCATGCCCAGAACAGTCAGGTTCACAGTCTACATTACTTTATATTAATTTTTTCCTCATACTGCCTATCATCTTCTTCCCTGTCTCCGTCCTTTGTAAGAAAGTGTCTTGTGTCTTGTGCTGTTCATGTAACAGGCAGATACACCCTGTGACTGCTCAGCTCCAGAACCACTAGTGGGCTCGTAGAAACTGAGAGGATCAGGTCTCTGAACTGCAGATGTTTTAGGAAAAGCACTTTTTCTTGTGCTGATAGAATATAAGCACCAACATGGTACTACAGAAATACAACAAATCACAACATCATGGTCTGCTGAACTTGATCAGGATAACTAGTTGCCTAAAGATGAGTGAATTTGGCCTTCAGGCTAGTCTGCTGGGACTGGAGACAAGTTGTCTGGAGTCTTCTCCCTGTTCAAAGAACTATTGCTCTAACCTCCCTTGTCAGTCCTATTACTACTTCTCCTTTCTCAAATAACATCCCCACCCATGTGGTTGTCACCAAACATCTTCCCACCCGTCTCACTCATCTGCTAGTGAGTGACCCCATTTCCTTGCTGAATCTCAGTTGACTTTTTTGTACTGCAGTTAGCTTGTCCATCACAATATTCCTGTTCCAGACACATAGGGAAAAAAGGTATTCAGGGTTAAAAAACAGTCAGTTGCTCATTAACTGAGAAACACAATAAAGATGCATTAGTTGGTCCCAATAGACCCCCAAGAAGAGTGGACTAATTGGAAATCTTCCCTTTTTCCCAACACTGCACTCCTGTGTTTACTACCATTCCACTTGGCAATGTCTTTCAAAATAGGAAGCAATAATAAAGAGTTAGGAATTTCTTCACAGAGAAAAAAGTGATATCAGATACCAAATAATATGTTTTAAAATACAAATGCACTGTCATCGAGAGGTTAAGGGACAGAACAAGGCATCAAAATGCTGGTGCTTTGCTGGAGACTTACTCCTTTGGCCTGTTTTAACCACTCAATCTATATTGCTGTGGGATGCTGGTATGCAGTCAAGCCCCTGTGTCTGTAGTAAGAGAGTTTTGAATAGTCTAAACTACTCAGGCTTTTCCAACATGACCAGTATGAACAGGGCTGTCTGGTCACAGATTATCCTCATAAAGTACATTCAGTAATATTAAATAGCTTCCTCAAATGCCATAATATTTTTTTTTGCTCACTATCTTCAAAAAGTCCTTTCAAATACCTGTAGCACATATCCAATTTTAAAAATCCCACCAAATACCCGTAGCATAAATCCTAAATTTATAAACTGATATTTCAAATGGCTGTTGCTTGCTAATATTTCATTTGTTTTAAAGCTACCACACACAGTAAAAGAAAACCATTGGAAATGCTCACAAAATATTTTTGGTACGACTCAAGTTACTGAATTCCAGCAGATATTGATAAAGACAAATACAGAGCTGTAAAGTGCACAGCTGTCATCAAACCTGAGACTCACTGTGCAACCTGGACTTCAAACTGGTGAGCTTTGGCTGTCTATTTACAAAAGCTTATTAATGCAAAGTTAGCTGAGGCACATCATGATAAAAACAGCTGTTTCACTTTTTTTTCCCTTTTTAATAACAGAAAAACCACACAGTGATATTGTTAGGATGATCATATGGAACTCTAACAAAAATTCACCCACCTCTAAGATACACAAACAGAATTTGTAGTAAAATCAATGAAAAATTCATACCTTTACCACTTGCAAGTGTTATCTAGTTCTTAATCTTTATAAAGAATGAGGTATTTGGTTGGGACCCTTATACATAGTTGATAATTTCTAAGACTTGAATTATGCTCACAATTTTGTTAAAAATGTGACACAAGAGAATTAGTTTCATCAAACATCCAAGGAATCCAATTACAAATGAGAAGGATACAGCAGATATGCAGAAAGGTTTATTTACTTCCACATTGCAAAGGCTATTCACTACAACAAGAAGCAGAATTACCATACCACATTGTTTCTTATGCACATCTCATTACAGGTAACGTTTTTTTAAAGTATGGGAATCCGCTGAAAATCTTGGCCATTAAACTCAAAACTGTAATGCCTGTCAAACTGCAACATGAAATGCTTCTAAAGATCACACTTAGCTTTCCTTAGCTTCTCTAGTCTTAGAACTAAAAGACTAAGATGATATAAAGTCCCCATTAAAAATTAAAATTGACAAACATTCATATTAACTAGTTACATTAGGAACTAGACATTGTTTGCAGTAGTTTCATTATATGTAGCAATGTGTCATTTAACCCTGAATGAAAAAAAGTCCTGTTGATAATTCCATCTCTTTAGGTAACTTTCCTTAAATGCATCTCATCTCTTTAATATCAGCTTCAAATCCAGTTTAAAATTGGCTGGAGTTCATTTCCAAGTAACTTCCTAAAAAAGCCCAATCCCTTAATCCTTACTTATACAGAAAGTCTCTGTTTAAACAAGTCACATCACTGACTCTGGTACAATGACTCACACCATAACATTTTGTCCGAATTTGACTAATCCTCCCTCCTATTTTTTTAAAGGAGTTTTAAAAGACAGGGAAGAGCTAATATGTCTCTATCTAGTCTCTGGCATCTACCAAGAACACCAAACAAAAGAGGCAGACTACCTAGCAAATACCCTTTGTACTTCCTGATGGAAGTGAGATAGTCAATATCTCTAAGTTAGAGATAGCAAATGTTTCTAAACTGAAGAGGGAACAAGTTTTCTCCACTACTAGGTGCAAGAGAAACTTTGGTAAGTATTTGAAAATTGAAGAGAGGGATCTAAACACCATGAGGAATGAGCCAGCTTTGTCTCAGGGATTAGGCAGAAAAGAATGCACAGGTCCATTTGATTGTTTTCAATGGAAATAACCCATCTCTGTACACACCCAGTCACCACGGAGACCTTGGGACCCTGTGAACTTCAGTGAAAAAATATTTTTAAAAATTAATGTAGCTGTCTTTGCAATCTTGAAGAGGATCACATTTACCATTCTCATGGTACTATATGGTTATTAACCTTACCTGTTGTTCTCATAAAAAACATCTCCTTCAGTCTTAGGTTCTTGTGGCTTTAATACCAATCTAGTCTGAAATCTAAACCAAGTAATGCAAATGAAAGAAAAAAAGTTTGCACACGATTATTAGAGAATATATTTTTTCCTTTCCGAAATGCTCTTAAGGTCACGCTTTTCCTCTTTTCTATGGCCTTGACTACTATAAAAATAGACTCAATTTAGCAATCTGTGCCACCTAAAGCCGGGTAAAGCTAGGTTAGCTCATCTTCAAATGCTTCCAGAGCCTTGTCATTGTGACGGCAGTTGTAGTTGTAGCTACCAATATCTACACATTCTCTAGCACAGGAAAGGGCTGAGAAAGAATGTAGAGCTACGGGAGTCCTGTCACAATAGACATACCTGTTCCAAATTATAAATCTAAATCTGGTTTCTCGTAAGCATGGTCAGAGCTGCTGCTGTCTGCATTCAGCCTTGGTGATATTTTGGTGTGTAGCATCCTGTTGAGAGCTGCCTATTCATAACAGCATGCCAGGACTTCATTCACTCACTTTCTGGCATTGATTAAGAGAAGAGGAAACCAAAGTAGAAATCTCAGAAGTTATGATGAAGTCGTTTTATTTAATGTGAACTTGGCAATTAATTGCTTCTGCATTTTTTTCAGTAATTCACATAACAGTGTTTGGGATTTAGAGTTTCCAGTTTATACATATGATACTTGTCAGTAAAAGCAATTCATTGACAAATAACTTTTCCAGTGTTGAAGACACAAAGATAGCTAATCTGTCCTAAACATGAGGGCAGAAATGCAAACATTTGCAAAATATGATGAAGCAAGCTCTTCACCTACTCTGGAAAATGACTCCTTTGAATTAGTTGTTTGGTACATCTAACAAAACCCAAGAAACACAAGGCAGTGTCCTGAAAGATTAATCATTGAAAGAGATGCCTTTTGACACATTCAAAGTAAGATAAAATGCCCCTTGAACAGTATGCTTTGAGTAAATGCAAGTCACTGAGCTCAGTTCAGAGAAATAAGATAATATTTAATGGTCTGTGCTGGCCAGAATAGATGATGCAACAGGACTTCTGGCTTTAAATTATTAAAACAAACTCGATTCAGCTTCTTAAATACTCTAAAGACTCATCTCTTTGTCAAAAGGAACAACCTTTTAAAAAAAGTTAGGTCAAAGGCATTGTCCTGGAGGACAAATGGAACCGCTGAAAGTCCACCCCTTACAAAAGGTCTGAGCAGGGAGTTGTCTTCGTTAACTATTTCACTTCCAAGTCCATTCTTAGGGCTGGTAGAGCGCCCTGTGTCAGTCAACAGGGCTGGCAGTGAGTGGGGGCTGCTGTCACACATGAAGATGATTTGTGACCATGGTCTATCCAGCCCAGGAAGAATACCACTTAATAAAAGATAAATCAATAACTTTGGCAACTGAAGAAGAGTAAGCCAGCATCCCCTTCTCTGCCCACGATGTCGCAGCGTGGACAGTACTGGAGTACGGCAGAACAGGTGACATGTCATCGCCTCTGGACACTTTCGGCCACCAAATCCCAGCCTGACAGAGCAGCTGCTGCCCCTGCGCCGACAGCCCGAGTGTTTCCTGTGTATTGGCTGCCCTCTCCAGTCACCTCCGCGCAGCAGCACATCCATCCCTTCAACAAGTTGCTTTTGGATTAATTCCGGTACACTCGGAGTCCTTAGATGGTGATCTTGGTGTGTGGCAAGGTGGGTTGTCCTCGTGTGGGGCAGTCCGGAGTACTTTTACCACAAAGCCTGGCCCATCTCAGGATCCCAGCACAACCTTTGAAAATGGAATTACAGGCAGGCAGAAGCGATTTGTGTTTAACATTCTAAAGAGGAAGAAATTAAATAATGGGCCATTAAAAAAAAAGGGAGAGAGAAAAAAAATCCAATTAAATTTTTTAAATTTCTCCCAGATACCAAGATCTAAGTGGGGGCCACACGCTCTTGTCCCACACTCCTCTCAGCATCAGCAAAGCTACCCAGGGAAGTTTAAGCAGGTGGTATTCCACATAGCCAACCTCGCTAGGTTTTGTGGATGTGCTCCCAGCAACAGTTTTAGCACTGAAGGAATTTCTTACCAAAATCTACCGTAATCTTCAATTAACACCCCAGCATAACAAACAAACAAACAAACAAAACCCACAGCGCTTTGAGAGGAACAGCCGGGAATCAAATAGAGCCAGAGGAACAGAACCGTCTCAGGACAGAACAAAACTAACCCAAAGACACTCAAAGTCACTCCCCTCTGTGATGACCATTTTCTGCGACACAGGGCTCATGCTCAGGACCTGCTTGCAGAGAACAACAGCACGTCATTAACACATAATTAAAAGAGCAGGTGTTTAGCCTTCAGGCAAGGAGACAGAACAGCACAGTCAACATTTCTCACTGTTGCCTACGCTGTCAAAGTCACTGCCGAGCAAAAAGGTAGTGAAGTTCAAAGGAACCCTCAACCCCATTCCCCAACATTTCTACCCGTGGGAACCTTTTCCAAGGTACTGGTGACTTCTTTGGACCAGCTCATCCCTGGCGCCTGCTGTCCCAAAAGGAGTAAAAAAAGCTGGATTTAATACGGTAGTTTTAAAAAGGGAAGGTAGTATGTATTATTCTAAATAATGACTGGACCGCTCAGTGGTAGGAAGGTCAACACCTGTTTATTTCACTCCAGCAGCGAGCGCTGCTGAGGTTTGTCACCCACAAGTGGGATGCGGCGGAAACACTGCGCACGCTCGTCCCAGCGACAGTCCCGGGACACGGAGCGTTTGTCCCAGCGACAGTCCCGGGACACGGAGCGTTTGTCCCAGCGACAGTCCCGGGACACGGAGCGTTTGTCCCAATGACAGTCCCGGGACATGGAGCGTTTGTCCCAATGACAGTCCCGGGACACGGAGCGTTTGTCCCAATGACAGTCCCGGGACAGGGAGCGCTCGGCCCAGGGACAGCCCCGCAGTCCCACTCGGTGCCGCGCGAGGGCGCTCCAGCACTTGCGGCACGGCGGGGCCGGGAATGCGCCGGAGCGGCGGGAGCGCCTCGGGCCCCGTCTGCTGCCCCCGCCACATCTAAATATGCTGCTGTTTCTCCACCCCTCAGCGCACCGCTGCGGCGAAGGGGCAAAGAGGCAAGCTGAAAAGCCCGCTGCAATTTCTGTGCTGTTCCACCCCGCGTTCGGTGCAGAATCACAAAATCAATTAGGTTGGGAAAGCTCTCTGGGCCCATCGAGTCCAACCTATGGCAGAATAAACACCTCTAGGGTCAGTGACTCCACCATCGCCCTGGGCAGTCTATTCTAATGTCGGATCACTGTGAACCTCCCCTGGCACAGCTTGAGACTGTGCCCTCTTGTCCTGTCAGTGGCTTTCTGGCAGAAGAGGCCAACCTACACTCAGATAAAGCCTCCTTTCCATCAGTTGCAGAGAGCGATACAGCCCCCCTGAGCCTTCTCTTCTCCAGGCTACACAGCCCCGGCTCCCTCAGCCAATCCATATAGGACCCTGCACTCCAGACCCTTTCCCAGCTCTGTTGCCCTTCTCTGGACACGCTCCAGGCACCTCAATGTCCTTGTCTTGAGGTGCCCAGCACCGGACACAGCACTNTTGTCCCAATGACAGTCCCGGGACATGGAGCGTTTGTCCCAATGACAGTCCCGGGACACGGAGCGTTTGTCCCAATGACAGTCCCGGGACAGGGAGCGCTCGGCCCAGGGACAGCCCCGCAGTCCCACTCGGTGCCGCGCGAGGGCGCTCCAGCACTTGCGGCACGGCGGGGCCGGGAATGCGCCGGAGCGGCGGGAGCGCCTCGGGCCCCGNCTGCCCTGGCCCTGCTGGCCACACCATTCCTGATCCAGGCCAGGATGCCATACGCCTTCTTGGCCACTTGGGCACACCTGGGCTCATGTTCAGCCACTGTGGAGCAGCACCCCCGGTCCCCAGCCTGCAGCGCTGCAGGACCCGGCCCTGGGCACAGGGCGCTGCCGGGCCCCGAACCCGCGGCCTCCCC
>WEKX01014270.1:243602-262548 GCA_013390025.1 Pitta sordida
TGGATTGTGGGAGCAGGGATAGTAATGACGGGTTTGACGCATCTGGCAAGTTTATGAAAGCCTTCCATTGACATGTCGTTGTTTTCCTTCGGTTTGTACGGGTTTTCTAAACGTAGGAACCACCCCTGGAAAAATGATGGCCCAGGCAGGACAAGCAGCTCACAGAACAGCTTCTGCACTGTTTCAAGAAACAGCTTCAAGCAGATTTCCTGTTTAAATCCATCATCTTGTCACATCCTTGGCATAGTTAAATTTAAGTGTGGTTAGAAACTGCAGCACCTATAGCCGGGGAGAGATAGGCCGGTGTGAACTTTGGCTCTGCCCGGCGCTCCCCTCGCTGCCTCCTCCTCCTGGGCAGGGACAGACACTGATCAGGGACAGCAGGGAACCTGCTTTGGTCTTGGGATTCGTGCTCAGTTATCTTCTGCACCCTGATGAAAATACAAGCAAATCTGGACATTTTCTGTTTTAAGGGACAAAAGGAGAAAGACTGATCCCCTAGTTTTAGTTAAATACACAGTGATTCCTCCTAAACAGTCCAGTCATGGTTTGGATTCTTCAGGTCAGTTGCCTCAGATTATCTTCTTCAGAACAGAGAGAACAGAGACAATGTATTTTTATATTCTACCATGTCTAACAGGTAATGAGCTTACAGCTTAAATGCTGCTTAGCGTGCAGATGCCCTCTTGGTACCCAGACAGCAGCCTTAAGCTTGTCACCTCAGCATCTTGTATGTCAAGGAAAAGAAATTTCATTTTTGACTCTTCTTAAGTAAGTGTGCTTTCAAAGGCTGATGCTCTTGTTGGAGAATATGGGTCTTGGACAAGGTTAATGGAATGAAGAAGTTTAAATATTATGAATATATGAGCCCTAACCCACAGTGGGTGGACACGGATGGTGGGAGGAGAGAGAAAAGAAAGCTATTTTGAAAGAAACATTGATACTAATTCTACCTTGAATTAAACTAGCTCTTTTTATTTTTTTTTCAGTGGGTAACACTTTGGCCTTCAACTATACCTTATAGTTATTTGGGAATATTTGGTACCTTCCTTAATTATTTGGTGGAACACTACCACAAATGGGTATGCTACGGGTAAGTTATACATATTTGACTGTGTAATTATTTTGCCTCTCTATGACTCTTGTGCTTAGTCTGTGTTAACGAGCTTTCCTGTAACCCAGTTGTTAATTAGATTTAAAGAGCTCTTCTTTCAAGCTCATTACAATTAAGGATGTGGGGTAAAAAGTATGTAGAAGACTAGACAGGCTGAGATGACCATGAAAGTTTAAAAATTCAATTTGGAATTCGACCTCAGTGATGTTACAGCAAGAAAAGGAAAAATGAGAACATACTACTTTTGACAACAGTTACTACTCCATTTGTAAAGTTACATTTGTACCATCTCCTAAAAGTGGTTTTTTTTTCCTCAAGTTTTTACTTGAGTAGTCCAATTCTTTCTTTAGGAGTCTTCCTTTTCAAGCTTCAATTAAAGAATATTTTCTACCCTGGTACTCAGCTTGCCTTGATCCTGAGAAATAACCTGCTGAACAAACTGCACAGTGCTAAATTTTGCTGAGCTGCAAAACAGATTTTTTAGCTTTAATTAACAAAAGAGCTGGAGAATATTTCCTTGTGAACAGATCTCTTGCTTGCTGACTTCCTGTAATGACAGAAATCAGCAGGGCTTTCTTGTTTACCATGCATCATGTTGAAGATAAACCTTCATCTTTGCTGTCTTTGCTCAGAGCATCTCTTGCTTCAGCAAGGTATTGGATAGGCCCTAACTGAATATCCTGTGCTACTTTTTTGTTTTTTTAAAGTTTCTAGATGAAAATTTGTAGACCAAGTTTGACTTATGTGTTCTGAATCTGTACACACAGCTGTTTTCGTAGAACTAAATCCATAAAAAGCTACTTAAGTAGCTCCATAGGACCACTAAAAATACTTATGTAAGTAAAAGGATAGATTTTGCACGATTAGCTAAGATTAAGCTGTACTGCTTTTACTAAGCATTTGGCTTTTTGGCTTAATCTAAGTGCTGAAAGTTTTTGAAACATGCACTGGACACTGGAAGTAGCAGGTTGGAGCATTTTTCACAAGCTGCAGTTCCTGAGTTTTCTCAGTGGACTTCAGTTTCTTTTCAGTATACACTAATTTTTTAATGATAAAAAATGCCCCTCCCTTTCTGGATTAAAGTAAGAAGTCACTCCTATGCTTCCAGGTTTATATTCTCTGTGTAATGCATCTTGGATACAATCCATCTTCTCCCTATTTTTCTACAAGATAAAACATGTTTTTCTTTCCATCAGGTTCTGGGTATCCTGGCTGATTCACATAGTAGAAGCTCTCTACGGTATTAAGTTATGCCAGTAAGTTGTTCCCTCCTCTCACTCCAACACAGGTTCTCTGAAAAGGATTTTTGGTACAATGGGCATAAGCTACAGACTGATTTTGGTGATTCTTAGCAGCAATATGAATTCAGAGGATATTGTTAAATTCTTGCTGCAGTGACAGTTTGCTGTTCTCCACAACTGATTACTGCAAATTCTGATGGGTACAGTTGTGCAGGGTGGCAAAACCAAGGGGTGGCAACTTGCACAACTGGCAGCAGCAAGGTTTGACAGAGCTTGTCTGTCTGCCTCTGAACTCCCTGTTCACGGGGTAACACTGCTCCTCAGGAAGCAGAGGGAACAATAGATAGTGTAGAAGTAGCCTGATAACTTCAGGTGTTATAGCTTTATCAGATCTTGCCTCATCAGAATTTCAATACTGCTCATTACAAGCTTAAACAACTGCATCTTTGTGGTAAGAATACAATTGGACACTTCCATTTGGAACTATTTAAGATGTACTTGTCTTTGCAAGTTTGTGGGATTAAATGCTTGGATTAATCAAACAATACAAGCGAGGTCAACTAAGTCTTATGATAGGATAATAAATCACCTGGGTAAGTGTGCTGTCCAAACACATCATCTTCTGTTCAACTAAATTTTGTTTGTAGTAATTCAGAAGGATGTAGACAATAGTTCTCATGCTCTACAGAGTAGGTGGCCAGTCAGTTTGGCATCATAAAAATGGTGGGTTTCCACTTTGTTTGGTTCAGTTCACAGCTGCTTGTCCCAGGCTTCCCAGGTAACAACAGTTCTTGGAAGCAAGAGGATTTTGTTTCATGGAATGCTGTTTAAGGTGGTTCTCAAGATAGTAGAATATGGATGAATAATGTCCTCCTTCAGAATGAGAATTAGGAGTATTTTCTTCAATCAGGCTCTGGTTTTAAGTTAGGTAGCTTTGAAATTAAAACACTAAGATTCTGCAGATAGATAGGTATATAAGTTTAAGGTGGTTCTTTTAAGTATAAGGCAGCTTGACTATCAGTGAACATAAAATGAGTGTATTGTAATCAATTTAACTATTGAAGTTTTACAGAGTAGTGTTAAAGCCCATAAGAAGGAGGGGGCATGGATGTCCTGGCCCTTGTCATCTCTCCCTGCTGTACATTGCCAACAGTTGTGCTTTATGAGCACCATACACCATTTATTTTTATTGCTGTAAAGGTGATGTTGACTTGGCAACACCACACAGGAGGCACAAGGGAAAACTAGTGGTGAACAGATGCGAATTTGTTGATCAGCAGTCGCACTGTCACTGGCTGCTGTCCTGTGTGGCTGCATGGGTCTGTTGAAGTAAGTTTGGTTTGTAGGAGCAGCTAACTCCTAAGCCCTACTTCTCCAGCTTCTGCACTCATTTGGAAACACTGCAGCTGGGATTATAAACAAAAAAGGTTTGCACATCTGGTAAGACAATTTAAGGATGAACATTTGGAAACGTTGTGGTAACACTTGCTAGACAATGATTTTGTGTGTGAGGCCCTGTAACAGTGAGCAGCTGAACTGTTCTGGCCAGGTCAGTAGAGGGAGGAAAGTATTCTTTTAGCCCCAAATTCAGATAACAGCGCTTCTCCCTCCTGCATTGCACAGTAATTGTCAGGCCTCTGCCCTGTTTGCATACATTCTTCCTTAACTGACTGTAGTCAACAGGAAATCAGAATCAGACTTGTGTATTAAGATTGAGGTACTCTAACTTCTTGTTTCTCCATACACAAACTTCTAGGATAAGTAATTTCAAATAGCATAGATTGAGATTGCAATTTATATATTGTTGAGGAAGTTGTATGCATGAAATTCCTGAAAGAACCTGTGTTCTGTAGATACCTTAAAATCCAGTAAAATCACAAGAACTGGTATGTTTAGTTAGCACTGCAAACAAGTCTCAGTGGATGACAATGATGCTAGGCTGACAGGTTCTAATCAAGTCTGAATATCAAGAATGGGTAGAGGCATCTAACACTACTTTCTAAGTATCACAATATAATCTGCAGAATCACATGTTTTTTTAACAGATTTTATGCTTTTGTTCCTGTTTCAGATCCAAAGGAATCACTGACCCAGCAGTTCAGTTTCAATGGTTCGTTCAGACCCTTTTATTTGGGTATGCTTCTTTTGGTCTTCTGGTGTGTTACAAACCTTCAGTTAAGAAGCAGTACTAGAAGACAGTGAAAGAAGTTACATCTCACATTCTTCAGCCTCATTTTTCAGGAAAGATCCTTACTTATATGTCTAGGTGCTGTATTTATCTGAATTACATTCCTGCTGCATGATGCAGTGCCCTTCTACCCAGACTCTCCTCTTACTAAGCAAGACAATTAAAACTCACAGGGCCCTGTGGTTAGTTCAATAGAAATTCAGCTCTTGAGTCTTGGCACTGCCAAAGTTTAATCCTATTTGTTATGCAAGAAGCCAAAAGTTGCTCCTCTGCAGTTTTTGATGTAGGGTGTATACTTTCTCACTGACAGCTGGTAGCAGTGGTTGTTAAATTACTTTCTCATGAGAAGGATTTTTCTTCTGCAACAGGGAGGGTTATTGACAGCCCCAATGCATCTTGAATCTGTTTTGCAATAGGATTTAAATTTCCCTGTATTTCCCCTACAGGACTGGCGGTTATCACTGTTATTAAGGCCTGGTCTTTGTACTTTGTTTTGTCAACTTATTTTGGATGACAAATGACAGACCACTGTATTGCTGCAGGCACATTAAAGAGACCAAGGCTCAGCTCAGGTTGAGGTGCAGTGAACTTGGATACATAAAGCACTTTAACTTGGTATAAAACATGTGCCTTAAAATTCATGCAGCATGACCTCATTTTTTGAATGAGGATTTTAATCTATGCGTTATTATAGTATAAAGTAGCTTTGAGGGCAGCTATTTTGGGAAGTAATTTATTATCCAAGGAAAAAAAATATCATTCCAAAATCCATCTGAAAAGGTTTTATTTGTGAATGAAATTAGATGTAGTGAATAAGTGTATACCACTATTTCCCAGATGCTAGTGTTCTGAAATCTGTGTTTGAGAGATGATTTTAAGCACCTTCAGAGTATTTCCTGTATGTGTAGTGAGTCATTTGTCCTAATCGTCTTTTAGTTTTGACTGTTTGAACAAGAATTTAGCCTGTCTAGTTTTAGCATTTTTAAAAGTAATAACTATTTTAAATATTAACTCCGGTGTGGAGAAGTCTTACAATACCACTTGTCGTGCTACTGTTCTGGAAGAAAAGATAATGGGTTGCTCTTCCTCAACCAAGAGCTCCACAAGCAGTAACAAGTGACATTGTGCCTTGTGCAGTACCTACAGACTGTAACACTGCTGATGAAGTCTTGTTCAAGCACAGGTACATGAGGATTTTGCTTTCACTGCTTACTAAAAGCATGGGGAACTGAAGGGTTTGAAAGGTGGTTTGTTTTGTTTGGGGGGGGGTTGTTTGTTTAATGGCAAACTGGTAACATTAACATTCTGTAGAGAAGTAGAAGCTCATGTTTAGTGCCTAGAAATCCAACAGGAGTGTCAAAAGCCTGAGCTACATTTTACTGTGTAACCTTTTATCTTAGTCTGTGACCCTGCAATAAAGATTTTTTAAAAGTGAAGAAGTTGTTTTTAATTTATCCTCTCCTAATGTCTCTACTAAATACATAGACATCTTTACACCTGTGAATATCAATGTTCACACCTCGAACATTCAGGATCAGGTGGCTTATGGCTTTACAGACCCCAGTCCCACATTCCTGACGGGGCAGAGGTTGGGGCTTTCCTCTACCAAAAAAAAAAAAGATGCCATGGCACTAAAAGCAGTATAAGTATAGTACTGTGTTTCAAGATGAATTGTAGGCTCATTCTTAATGAGCCTTAAGAATATGAAGGGCTAAAAGGAGTAACTTACTTTGGTTCTGCATTTTCATGATGGCGTTCCTGTACAGAGGTAAATAATGCCAAGGCTTGTTCAAGATTTAAGAAGCAGGGCAAAAGATTTTTTTTCTTCTCAAGAAACATTTTTTTCTGTTCTTGTTTCCCACTATTCTCTTTCCACGAGTGAGGCTGTAAAGGTCAGAACTACTCCCTGGTTTCCCCTCCCCTCACCCATCTGCACACCCAGCACTCATCATGCTCACCCTCACAGCCCTTCCGCCTGGGCTCTGCAATGCCCACAAGTAAATCACAGTGCTGAGAAGTTAATCACCTGCTGGAAGACTCTACCTAATTAGAAGGACCTCCTTTTAGGGAGACAATGGCAAAAGCTTCCTCAGTGCAGCCCAAGGAAGCTATAATAGGAAAACACCCCTATAAACTGCCATAGTTTAAAAGTATGTCCAAATTACAACAAGTTTTAGCCAGACAGTGGTGTCAGCAGCATTTTTGAAGCCTCTCTGGGATTTTTTAGTATGACAGATTTCAGCAGCGCTCTGCATGGAGGTTGTTGGGCATTGCTTATCAAACTTTTTAGAAATGCAACTACATACTAAATATTCATCTGCCTTCAAACACTTTCCCTTCCCAACCATTGCGTGGCAGCAGTTCAGTTTTAACGCTTGTGAACCAGATAAGCCAAACAAAAAACAACCAGTGCTTACCCTCTGCCTCTGTCCCGGGGCTGTTGAGCTGCACAGAGGCCTGGTTCGGTGGCTTCAAAGTGTGATCCCCTGCTGCAGATCTGAGCAGGGTGGGTGGGATAAGCACTCACTAGCCTTGAGGAAAAGGAAGAAACCTACAGAATGATGAGATTCAAAATAATATTGAGATACCATGTCTGAATAGAGTGTTTATAGGGTCCCTAATATCACAGTAAGATAAACATACTGTAATACTTTACACAATTATTACTTAACTGTCAGCAGAAGCATGAATCCAGGTCAGCACCTCACTCAGCTCACATAACATGGATGGCTGCACTGGAAATGGTACTGGATACAGCGGGGATGTTTCTTCAGGCTGTTCTAATTGCAGCAATAAAGGATTACATGGACTCTTTCCACTGCAATCAAAATGCCCTTTCCACAACAGGGCAGAGCAACAGAAGTGTGTTCTCAAGAGCCAAGCTGGGTGTCAAAATATCCACATCAACACCCAACCCACCCTGCGTGCCAAAGGAAAACACTTGCAAATGTAAGTACTGCATGTAATACAAGATTTCAAATTACCACTTCCCATCCAAAGGAAACACCAATGTAGCTTAAAGGAGGCCTTTTACTTTTGAAGACAACCACTGAATAGGAAGGTGAATCACTAAGAAACATAAGCTGACATTAAGAAAGGTTTTTCAGGATTGATATGACTGCCAGCTAGGCTGCTGACAGCACTGAAGAGTAATAAATAAATAAATTTCAGAAGTGTGAAACATAGGGTTTTTTTCATAGCTGCAAAAAAATACCCCACAAACAAGTAAATCAAAGTACCTGCATCTAGAAGAGATTTCAGCTATCAATAGCACAGGGCAAGCCCCTCATACTCTTTTTATGGATACGCTCAGGTGTGACTGATCTGGCTCTGCCCCTTAAGGACCCTTCCTTTCTTCAGATTGAAAAGCTGTGCAGGTGTAGGCATCCTGTTGATTGTTATTGACATTTTTCACAATATTTATACTTTATTAGAATATTTTCCAACCAAATCCACTAATTTTTGCTGTAGTTTTACTTAAAATAAATAAGTGCTTCTAAACAATGGGCAATTCATCTGCTTGGAAGGCACAGCATTCAGAATGATTAACCTTTCACTGACATGTAGCAAAAAGATGGGAGTGCATTAAAGTAAAAGTTTTTAGTAAAAGGAAACTCTGCAAACTTCAACATCCTACGCATGGCAGACTGCTTACAGTTAAAAAAAACAGCAGAAAAGATGATAGGAGAACAAAGGCCATCAAATAAATGACTGGCAGGAATTACAGTTCAACTCCATTCCTGCAGTTTCCTTATCCAATCACTAAACCGCATGCCAAGGTCTGAGTCTTGCAAAAGTTTAACAGCAACACATCAAATGCACTTACTGCATTTTAGGATGGGGAGAACATACATTTCTGAACCTTCCAAAAGCAGTAGGCAAGAAGTCAAGGTGCTGCTTGTGAGGACGTCACCTACACGGGGAGATGAACTGCTGGTGCTACACTGGCAGAGCTTTAGACGTTAATCAAGAGCTAACAGTACATGGCTGAAGAAATTAAGGAATCAATGTGGGAAGAGATTTTGTTTCAATTAAAGAGATACTTTGTTTGCATCAGTGTTTGGAAGACGTCATGCTGTGCCCGTGACAAACTGTGTATGCCTAGGGCAGCTCCCAAAGCTAAGTAGTTTAGCACTAGGGAATTACCTGGGTCTTTTTCCACTGAGGACAAGATCATGCATTTTAGCTGGTAGTCTGCTGCACCCTGAAATTGAGTTTGGTTTACCAAAGTCCATGATATTGTAATAAGTATCTCTGAGATCCAATTCACTCGATATCAAGGACTTCACTCACTACCCAGGTCCAGCCCAGGACACCTCTGCTCCCAGAGTCTACACATTGCCCAGGAACACAGCCAGGTACAGGTAAAGCAGTGTTTGCACCTGGCCTAGTACACGGAACAAAACCTCTTTCTAAGGCAGTGAGGAGAGATCCTTATCCAGCCATGTTGGGGAGAGGTCCAGAAGTCTCCCATCCCACTCCACAGAGCAAAAGCAGCTGTCCTGGCCAGCTGTGCTCACCTTCCTGGCAGCTCAGAGCTCCCCCCCATGTGTAAATGATGTGGATCTGGTGTCAGTGTCAAGGACAGACATTAAATCTGACTTTTTTTATGTGAGGCTGCTATCAATATCACATGAGAGAATCACAACTATTTCATGGCATAGCATAATTTTAATTGTTTTTCAAATAAATACAATGCTTATGTTTATATTTTGCTGATTTAACAATTTGTGAAATTTTTACCTAGTCATTGAAGTTACATTAGAACACTATATAAAAATATTTCTTTAAATGAAACATTCAGAAACACATTACATATTATATCTTTGAAATGGCATAGATCTTATTCTATTTCATAATGCAAAAAAATTAGCAGCACATCTATTTCACTGGTCTTTCCATTTGCATACATTCATTTAAATGTTTCATTTTTATATTTTTTTCTTCCCTTGGAACATCTTCATTTTATCTTTAAAAGCCAATGAACTTGAATAAAGGCAATATAGAATGAAAATCAACTCTGTTATTATTATATTCACATGTAAAGTGTTTATCACTGAAAAGTGATTCACACTTTTATGTACGTTTATACTTTAAACAATACAAATAAACCCAAACTGCATATACATATCGTGTGTGAGATTTCAAGTAGCTTCTAGACATCTCTTACCTTTCTTTTTCCCTCCACCCCAAACCCCATTTTCAAAATCATATAGTGATTTCAATTGCATTGGTTTTTGGTTGCTCTATCTGCAATGTCGTCCCACTCCAGTTTTGTGAAGACTTGCTTAATGTAGTTTCCACTGATTAGAAAAGACATTGTTAATACTCTGTGCTTCTAAAAAAATAAAATACAGGATAATAAAGAGGATAAACCAAGTACTCAGACACAGAAACTAACAGCCACTACTGAGAACATTGGTTATATAGTCCCATTTTCTTCTCATGTAAGTACCTGGGACATCCTCAAAATTTCCTAAGAGTTTTGCCAAAAGATATGAGGAGGTAATTAGGCCCTTATTTATAGTGATTTTACAACCCCAAGTCTGCTCTTTGGTGATTTGGTTCACTGCTTGTTTCAATGGAAGTAACAAGTTTGCGATATATAGTCTGTCATATATGTATTTCTATACAGATTTCTGAAACTCTTCTGACCATGAAAGAAGTTGTGTCTAACAGGTTATGATTTACAAGACCAATACCCATCATTCTGGATGGCAAGAAGGGGACAGAGCTCACCATTGGAACATCAATACTTTTTAGTTCCACGTGCAAACTGATGTGATCCTTCCAAAACCAAAGCAAATCAGTGAACTTCTGGGTTTTGTCTAATATTTGTTGGATTCTCTACTTCTGCATCTTCGTGAGCCACAATAAGAAGGAACAGAGTATTTCCCTGAAAACAAACACTGCAGACAAGGCCATAATGATGCCCTCCTCATCCCACCTTGCCTGTCCAAGTTACAAATACAGATGGAGCACAGAAATATACAATGGCTGGAGTTGAAAGGGACATAAAAGAGCAATTAGTTCCAGTCCTCCTGCCAAGAGTGGGGACACCCCTCTCTATAACAGGTTGCTCAAAGCCTCATCTAACCTGGTCTTGAATCCTTCCAGGGATGGGGCATCCATAAACTTTCTGGGCAACCTATTCAAATGCTTCACTACCCTCACAGTGAAATATTTCTTCCTAACAAGGAAACTTGCCCTCTTTAATTTTAAAGCATTCCCCCTTGTTCTATCACTAGGCATTAGAAGGTGCCATAAAGTGTTCCCACAGCCTTCTTTTCTGCTGGTATCCAGAAGTTGTATATACAACACACATGAAATCTGCATAAGATTGGATATGTAGTTCATTCTTTTTAGTTCACAGAGACCACCTCTTTAGGTTGCTCTAACTTTCTGGATGATGCCTTTCTAGCCAAGAGAAGCTGAGAGGGCAGAGAGATCTTTTACCTACAGCAGGGCACCTCCTCTTCCATGTGTGACATTGATTATGCTTTAGAGACAAAAGTTTCTCCCTGCAGAACCAGGAAAGGAAACATACCAGCTGCAGGGAAGGACAAAAGATGGAAGCTCAATTTATAAATCATAATATGACACCAAAAGAACTTCGCTGGTTCACCCATGGTTTTTCCCAAAAAGCTATAATAAAAGTTGATTTTCATGGACCCTTAGCAGCAGCTCATCCAGCTCTGCCCATGGGAACTGAACTGGTTTGATCCCTTGCAGCCTGTGGAGATGCGCACTCTGACCGTGCTGGATTTTCCCCTGGGTTTTGCTAGGGCACTGCTAAATACATTATATTTATTTTATATATGTAATTATCAACTTGATATGCTAGAAGCAGGATTATGACCTCTCATTGAAATACCTATGCCTAAAATTTTGGTAAATTCCAGTTAAATTCAGCATATTGGCTCTGTTGTAGCTGGGCTTAAATTAAATTTTGCCCAAATGGAAAAGCAACTGCTGTACACACATTCAGAAGTGGGCCTGAATTTCTTGGATTTCTTGTCATTCCACTTCGTTACATTATCAGTTGGTCTCTGCCTGTAGTGATGAAAACAGTATTTAGGTCAATGTGTTCTTTGTTAATTGCATTAGCCATGTGCCTAAGACTTAGCCTTCCTCCTCTCCCAGTACTGCCTTTGGCTATTAACATGTGGTCTTTAAATATATTTCACTCTTAACAGTGTACTTAATCTGTCAGATCAGATGGATAGAGCCTGTTTTAGACAGACTAAAATGGTCTGTGGAACGCTAGTTACAAAATTCACACTGGTGGAGAGACCTTTTTTTATATAGAAACACAAGCCATTTCAGATGCTACTTTTATACTGAGTCTCCAAAAGCAGAGAGAAGAAGTACATTTGTGTTCTGTGTATGAGGCTTAATCATATTCAGAGTTGTTTGGGATTTTTTTAATTTCTGCAATATGTTTTGGAACTTTATTTTGTAAATAGGATCATTTTCCCTTGGGGAAAAAAATAAAATATTGGATTTACCTTTCAAGAGTGTTCTTGATTAAATCACATTTTATCAGTATAATTTTTCCTCATATTATAGAACGGAAGATAGAACTGAAGCAGATTTAGCAAATACAAAACTGCTTCTGGCTTGGAAATGGAAAAATTCTGTACTAGTAACATGGCAAAGTCCAGCAGAAGGAGCTTCGTAACTTTATCTAGGGGCAGCAAAAACAAAACACATTTGAGAGTTCTGTATTCAGATGTAAGTAGAAATGCCTTCTCCATGTTTATCATTGGATTCTACACGCTAGACAAATTCCATCCAGTCAGCTGATAATGAATTATTGACTTCCAACACCAGCAGACTAGAAGTCTCCCTTAGCTAAGCTAAAGTTTTGAGTAGAACTTTTTTCCTAAAGACCTTCACTAAATTTTGAGGAGGAAATAAATATCCTGAAACTATTTGCTAACTGTTCAGCTTTGAAAGATAATGTTAGTTCTGAAAGCCACAAGATTAGGGCCCTGTAAAATACTTGTCAGAGGAGCTCGGTCCCTTCCCTTGGGCTGTGCCCATCACCGTTCAGTCCAGGCAGTTGTGGGGTAGCGTTCCAAGAGTGCATTCCTCAGCTGGGCTGTGTGGATCTTGTCTCTGGTCTCCACAGTGCAGATGACCTGGAAAAAGAATTAGGACCGTTCCTGATGGCATGGCAGCAGTCTCAGACAAAGATATTTCCATCATAATCCTAAAATACACTCGTAAAAACAAAACAATTATGTAGTTCAACATAAAAGCTCTGGACCTCGCATCCCTTGTCTGTGCAGGTAAGAAAACTGACATTGCAGATATCTGGGGCTCTTCCAGCCCTTCTGCATGGTCATAAAACCTTCCAAAAGCCCTACTTTATTACCTTCAAAGTTTAAAGGCAGGCAGATCCTCTGCTGGCTCCAGGGCAAGATATTTGTCTGCTCTTGGCTTCCCTGAAGTCTTCTGTGAAGTAGCTTCTTTTCCATCCCCTGGGGTATGTACGTGGCACTGCTGCCACCTCTGACTCTTACCTCATCACATTTCCATGTTTCTAGGAAGTGTTTATTTCCAATCCCTCCATCCTTCAAGCTTTCCGTATTCTCCTCATTTTCTCTCTCATGGAGTTATTCCCCCAGTCTTTTATCATCTCTGCAGTATTTTGGATGGTTTCATCTCCTCAAACACCTTGCTTTACTCTGATTTTTGTTTGGTTATTGCATCGCTTCTAGTTTTCTGTTATTGTTATTCTGCTCCTAAATCAAGCTGAACTCAGGGAAAACTAATATTCATAATGTTTTATTCTTCACTTGCCACCACAAGTACTGTTGACAATCCTGTCATGCCACTGAAGATAATATCTTCAATGTCATTCTTTCAGTTCTTCTAGAATCTTTTTTCTATCTACTCACATCTCTGCCACATCACTTCAAAATCTGGGTGATTTTCAATGATGAGGAACCAATGTGAAGGTGCAGAAGCAAAATTACACCCTCAGTTTTAGACTAACTAACTTCCATCACTGCTGGCCCTGATGAAATTATCACTCATGTTGAAAGTGCCGTGTGGAAAAAAGACCTCACAGAAACACAGTAATCTAGCAAGGAAACGATCCAAGATGAGTCATGATACAAGTACAGAGAGTTCATTATTTGACAAGCAAACCTACAACTGGCCCTGGTAAGATGATAGTGGGCTGCTAGAGACAGATGCCCTGTATAATGTTCCTGTCAAAGCTGCATCCTTTTCAGAAAGCAACAAGGCAAAAAGATAATGTCTACTCAAATATATTTAGTCAAATAAGAACTTTGTGAATTCATGTTTCCTGGAATGATCTTAAAATAACAATAAACCTTTAGCAAAACTGTTGAATGAAAAGATAAAACACTAACTCTCCAGGCTGACTCATGAGCTCACTTAATTAGAAAACTGACTACAGCTTCTTAAATATCCATCATGAAATAAGCTGCATTTCTGATCTGGTCCTGTAATTCTTCGCCTCTTGTGCTAAACATAGTTTTATTCTATTTGGTTCTTTGGAATGCAAATTAGATGCTAGTTTCTTTCTCCTCCCAAAAAGTGGGATTTAGTCTCAAGAGAAGGACAGTCATAAAGGGCTGTGAGGGAACGAGGGAAGAGGAGATAACACAAAGATTGGGAAAAGTACGGAAAGGTGCCAATATACCAATTATCCACTCTCTGGTTGACATAAAATCCCTAAAGCTTTGCAATCGTATCTTCAAGAGCACACACTCATCTGTCATGGAGTCTGTAATTAAAACAAAGTAACATTTCCCCTGTTCCACAGCCGTCAGGCCAGTTTTGTCCTGAGTAAATCAACGGCTGCTCTTGGCATCAGTCCGGACTTGCCAGGTTCAGGCTTGAATGTCTGGCAGCAAGCAGTTGCTCTGCTCTGGAAGCATGGAAATGTATTTTGATTTGTAGAACTAACTATCCTCTCTGCCCTTTCATTTCTGCTAATTATTGAAGCCAGATAGACTTGGCCAGATGGGAGTCAGAGAGCCTGTAAACAGTTGGATAAATACTATCTTTTTGATGTGTGTGCCTGCTCTGCATTCAACATGCGATATGGGAGATCATATGCTGTAGTGTATCATAAAAGTAGTAACAGCAAGAGAAGCAACTCCAGAAATTTACCTGACTGCTCAGACTTATCAAATAGAGGAATGGAGAACATTTGTGCACAGCAGGAGTGAAGAGAGAATCACACTACACCCCAGAGCAGCTACCGATCTCAACAAGAAGGACGGCAAGAATTTACTTTCTTGCTCAGATTAAGCCCATTTACGCTGCAGATTTACTTTCACAGAACATCTCTCTCTTTCTTGCTGCAGCTGGAAAGTATAATTTACCTGAGTGTTCGACAGGGCAATCCTCATATTCACAGGGAGATATATGAGGTTATATTTATCTAGGATGAAGAGTCACGCAAGTGCTATGTACTTGTTACAGGAGGTTGTGTAGCTACTGATGAGCTAAGACTAAGTGCTTCAAAGTGATCTCATTTGAGGATAAATGACAAAACCTATTTCCTGGTGTTTCTTGGACTCTAGACAAGATAACCCATGACAACTAGAGAAAAATTTACTTTACATTTATTTCAAACTCATAAGGATTTTTGATCCTGCAGAGGTCTTACTGGCTGCAGGGCCATCTGTGCACAGTAGACTGTTCTTTTCTATGTATTAAAAACCCCACAAAATCAACAGCACCAGAGTACATTTTATGCATTTCTCTCCTACATATTATGTCCTTGCTGGATTAAATAAATAAATAGAAAATTGTCCAGTCCAGTAAGACCAGTAAAATAACCAACTGGAGCTGCATTTAGAGTTCTACTCCCTTGGCAGATAATCTGAAGATAGCATCCAGCCTAAGGGTTCAGTTAGCCTGATGGAGTTTTTTATAGCAAACCTACAAGTAATTGAAGACAGAAGAGACTTCACTGAATATTGATGGCTTGTGGGTTTCATTTAATGACTAGAAATAATTGAAGGAACAGAAAAGGTTAAAAAAAAATAAAGGAAAAATTGATCACAAGTTATTACTGTGCAATGCCAAAATCCAGATGCATAAATTCACATTGTCATAGAAATTAAATTTATTTAAAGAAAGGAAAGTTCATAACTTCACAAAAGGAAGAAATTTGCAAAGTTCTGTGCTGAATAAGGTGGGAACTTCTTCTCCCTTTTAACTGCAAGTGTCCTAATATGGACACTTTGCCTCTTCGATAATATTTTCCTAGATTTTAAAAATTATTTTGGCATGCCTCTTATGTCCCTGATGCCTCCTATCTGTAGGCACACAGGCTGTGTGTGCAAAAAAAGATATTGAGTGGACCTATCGAGTGAGTACCGCGGAAAGGGCCAGGGCGGGGGTCCCCCTGTCGCTACCCCCTCAGGGCCCTAGGAGGAAAGAAAGGTGACTCGATGATCCTTGTGGGTCCCTTCCAACTCAGAATATTCTGTGTGTGTGATTCTGCGTGTAAGGGAGATGGAGGACCATGGGATTTTTTAGGGTGTTCAAGGCAAACCCGTGGTAGTGACTTCATAGGCATCTTCCAGTCATAGCCAGCAAGTCGAGAGAGGCGATTCTCTGCCTCTGTTACGGTGAGAACCCCACCTGTGTCCAGATCTGGGGTCCTCGACATAAGAAGGAACATGGACCTGTTGGGGTGAGTCTGGAGGAAAGCCAGGAAGGTGATCAGGGGGCTTGTAGCACCTCTTTGACATCAGGAAAAAATTCTTCACAGAAACAGTGATTGGCCATTGGAATGGGCTGCCTGTGGAGATGCTGAAATCACCATCCCTAGAAGTGTTTAAAAAGAGGCTGGATGTGGCACTTAGTGCCATGGTTTAATTGATGAGATAGTGTTAGTTTGGACTTGATGATCTCAAAGGTCTTTTCCAGCCTATTTAATGCCGTGATTCTGTGACATGCTGAGCCAATGTCAGAGAGCAGAGGAAGTGTGAGCAGTATTGCTGAATCAAGAGATTTCAGCCTTTTGTGCTTTTCCAGGATCCATGGAAAGACAGATCCCAAGCAGATAGTGCAGTCCTATATGTCTGTGTCTCATCCACTGAATATTTGTGTCCCACTTCTTTAATCCTAGAAACCATATTCATCATCTTTTTCTAAGCTGTTTCCTAAGCTGTTGTTAGAGTAGCTGCATAACTTCATGGTCATGATAAACTACATTTAACCATATTATGGGTTTGTTCATGTGAAAATCACTGGAGTTAAGAATGAACAATTTATTTGTATGCACTGCTTTCAGTGTATATTTAAATCAAGGGGTTATATTTCTATTTTAAAAAACCAAAATTAGGCAATTTTCTGAATTATTCAGTAAACACCCATTGCAGGTTACTGCATGCTACAGATTATTTGGTAACAGCACTTTGGTTTAAGGTTTGGGGATCAACTGCCAGATAGTCCCCAAGATCAGAGCAATGGAATGCTTGAGAAAGAGTGTAACAGCTGTCACCTGGTTGTGCAACCTGAGCCCTTATCTTCTGGCATATTCGTGCGTTCAGGTCAGTGAGCATGAGCATGAACAAGCTTCCATCATGTTACGTAAATCAGATAATAATCCAGCAGGTCTGCTCTTACCCTCCCCACAGCAGGGTTCTAATTTCTACAACTGGGGCAGGCTATTCTGTACCCTGTGAGTCTGCTCTGGAATGCCATCAAAGATCATGACCGAGTTCTTCTGGAGGGCCTCAGAAGAAATGCTTTGTTGAACTTCCCAGTCCCAGTGCCTGCATTTCCCAGCCAGGGACGTGAAACACAGACACACAGCCTTGCCCAGCGTTGTACAGGAAATGCTTTGGGTATGATAATATTCTTCTCATAGCTGTACAGCTACCTGTTCTTCTGTATTTGCTTCACAGGGGGATAACATGGCATATGTTGGCAACTGGGGACTCTGATCCAAAATATTCCCCTCCAGCCTTTTACAAAATGCAAATTGGCCCAAAGGAATTTACTCTAATTGACCTGTATGGAAAGAAAAGGTATTACACTACACGAAGCAAGCCAGGAACTCCAGCACTACTTCCAGCACTACTGGAACAATGTGTGATGTTACTGAAAAGAAAAGGCAACATTTGATTTATGAATTAACATTTTCTGGCACAGTCAGAGGGAGAGATGGATGTTCTTTTTACAACTGTTTTCTTTTGACTTACTTAAAACCACAGCACAAGGAAGCTCCCAAGAAGTTTGAAGTTAATAGATCAGACAACCTGTAACATCAGGCAGGAGGGAGGTCAGAGTGAGCCCTGCCAGCTCTGCTGCTCTGCAAAGCTGCGGGGGCAATTCAAGACCTTGCAGGCCCGGGCTGCTCTCTTCTAGGACCCTCGCATACCTGCCAGTCTGATCACACTGCAGTTTCAGTAGTGAGGAGAAGACTTTTCTAGAAAATTCATGGCTCAAAGAGATTTAATTTCACTTAGGCTGCCTGAATCCAAAAGTGAGACACTCCTTAAGGAGGCAAGATGCTGATTTACAGCAGAGCCTTGCAAGGCTTCACAGTAAAGACTGTCCTTACCTTCTGAAGTTGCATATCGATTCTGCTCATTGATTGCTCTCCGAGTCAATAATAATATGAAACTAAAGGGATTTAAATGCCTATAAAGAGGTTTACAGATGGAAACCATTTAAGAGATAACTTGTCTCAATTGCATCTGAGGAATATTACTGATAGAGAATACAGAAAGTTCACAGAAGCAAGTTGGAGCTTCCCCTCAGGAACTGGATAATCCTTTAGGTCTCTGTATCCAGTTAACTGGTGATACTACGTGATTCTTTTCATTAACTCGGATCTTTATTTCCGTTTAAATATTTCCAATAATTTAACCTGTTTCAATAAATGTAAAATGTGAAGCCTACCAGGCTGGTTATTTGTAGGATTTCTAAGGGTGATCTGTTTCAACACAGGTATTTGCAAGTAATCTCGGTCCTCTGTCAGAGGTCTTGGCTTACTGGGGAGGTCCCAAATGATTGGAAGTTGGCCAATGTGACACCTATCCATAAGAAGGGTAGGAAGGAGGATCCAGGAAATTATAGACATGTCAGGCTGACAGTGGTGCCAGGAAAAATTATAGAGCAAATCATCTTAAGGAAAATTATGTTGCACCTCCAGGAGGGTAAGGAGATCAGAGCTAGTCAGCATGGCTTCAGGAAAGGAAGGTCCTGCCTGACCAATCTCATTATGATCAGGTGACTGGTTGATGAGGGAAGAGCTGTTGATGTGGTGTATCTTGATTTTAGTAAAGCCTTTGACACTGTCCCCCATAACAAACTCCTGATGAAACTGGAGGCTTGTGGTTTGGATGGGTTTACAGTGGACTGGATCAGGAGTTGGTTGGATAACAGAGCTCAGAG
>WEKX01014270.1:262576-320181 GCA_013390025.1 Pitta sordida
TCTGGAGAAGAGGAGGCTGAGGGGAGACCTTATCGCTCTCTACAACTACCTGAAAGGGAGGCGTAGCCAGCTGGGTGCCGGTCTCTTCTCTCTGGCTACAAGTGATAGAACAAGAGGACATTGTCTTAAGGTGCATCAAGGGAGATTTAGACCGGACATTAGGAAGAACTTTGTCACAGAGAGGGTGATCTCACAGTGGAATGGGCTGCCCAAGGAGGTGGTGGAGTCACTATCCCTAGAGGTGTTTAAGAAAAGGTTGGATGATGTACTTGGTAGCATGACCTAGATAATAGGATAGTATCTTATTGGTGGGATGGTGTGTTGGTAGCAGGATGACAACAGGTTAGGTAACAGGTGATTGGTTGGACTCAATGATCTCTATGGTCTTTTCAAGCCTTACTAATTCTGTGATTCTGTGATTTCCTAACTGCTCGGGTAAGAGTGAATTTGGGTGTAGCCCTCTGCAAGAAAGAAATCCAGTATGAGTCAAAAGGAAATAGAATTTAAACTGGTTGTATGAGTGGCAGTATCATAAAGAAACAACCATATTGTTCCAAAGAACACGACCACCTGATCCCACTGCAGAAAGCACTTCATTAAGAATTGGCTTAATTAAATATAGCCTAATATATTCCGTCTTTTATTAATTAAAAAATTCTTACTTTTGCTAGTAAAATGTTTCAATCGTTATTTTCCCAGAAGTGTAGTTTGAACATAAAGCTTCATTTTACAAGTCCTTACTAGGCCATGAAATCAGACCATCAGCAAGGGTCTTCTCACAGTGTTGAGACCAACAGTGTGGTCCACTGTTCTCACCAAGTGTTCTCACCAAGCATGCACTAGATGAATAAACACTGAGAAAGGCACTTAATTAGAGTGAAAAAAACCCTCAACAAACCAGCTCTATCTTACTCATAAGCCAAGTTTCTCTTGTTTGGAAATGGAGGGATAAAATCTAAAAGGATGATTAAACACTAAGCTGACAATTCTGATAGGACTGATACAGTGTTTCAAATAAGCAACTACACTTTCTGCTCTGCTCTGTCAAACACTTCACCTGTACCCACAGTTCAAAGCAGCCATTGAGGTTAGAGTGCAGAGGATACAGCTATAATGCTTTTCTTACTATGACCACCAGTTCAATACATGGTTATTTTGGTTCTTGATCCAGATTTAAATGCATGCTTAATTTATACGCTGTGATTTACACTGATGAAAACAATAAAGTTCATTGGAGGTCTGCTTTTGTAGCAAATGCTTAAAATGTTTTGATGACACACAGCTTTGGCTCTTAGAAGCAACAAAGAAAAGAGAAAAATCTCCCTTATACATATTCACAATGAAAATACATGTTTTTTCCTGTATCTGGTTAGAGAAAATTTATTTTTATGTTTAAATTCGGTATTTTACCTTTTTTTGATTATACTTGTTCTAATTTTAAATGAAAAACTTCACAATACCCTAGCTGTCACCAGATAGACTTGCCTCCAAAGGCGCTGAGGTCTGTATGTCTGAGTCGCTACTTTGTACTTTCACATCTAATTATCTAATAGCCTCTCCCAGACTGATTAAAAGCCATCGTGAAAATCCAACATCCAATTAAATTACTCAGGGACCCAAATTCCTCCCTTCAGCCCTCCTGCGGTACAACCCTCAGATTCTTGAAGGGGACAGACAGTGAAAATACATTGTGTTTCAAGTGCATAGAATAGCACAAGGCACTGTTTTCATTCAAGGCCTGTGTTGACTACAGGTTCTCATACAACTGCCTCACTGGGAGAGGTGGCAAGGGCAATTGGAAATTCTTCTAACATTATCAACCAAAAACTGAGACTGGATTTACTTTATTTTACTTGGTAGCATTAATAAAAACTACAAGCCTCACTTCATAAAAGTCATACTGAAAACTTTGGAAGAGTTGCAAAGTTTGTTGAATCTCACCTTCATTGAAAAGCATTTTCAGAGCTAACTGAGTCACTCAGAGGGATTTGTCTACCCCTGGAGTGTCCTGCTATCTCCAATTTACCCAAAGCTGTAAGCTGGCCTATCATTAGGACACATTGCAGAACAGCAAAGTTTTAGTCCTAGACACTTGAGAGAATTGATGATATCATGTTCTGAAAGATGTTCATGAACTTTACTGTACTCTTGCTCTAGTGACCTTTAATCTACCACTTCCTTATACCCACAAATGACAATATTGAGCAGGTTTTTGCATCCAGGTGGGACATTAGATTTAAAGGCCAAAATCAAAGAATAAGCTTACTCAATAACATTACTGCACCAAGTTATGAGCCTGTTTAGCAAAGATCCCTAATTTGACTTCTACCTGTGGTTTCACAAACTAAGTCAAGTTGGACTTGGACAGCAGTAACATGACATCCACAGGACCACACCTTTGCCAAACCAGTTGAAGTAAGAGATATGTCACGAGACAAATGCTCCCTTAAAGAGATGCCTTTACCTGATAACACCTCTTCACTGTTACTGCATCCAACACTCAACAAAGGAATAAGGATTTTGCTCTTGCTCTTTGTGGATAAGGAATAAAACTGAGGCACTGGTTAAAAACGAGGATTCCTTAGCAGCAAGGGTGTTCTCCACATTTCTTTAAGGCAACTATCTCAGACAATTACAGCCAGCCTACACAGCTGGCTCTTCAAGTTGTGGATGGATGCTGCAGCTTGCTCACCAGCTTGGGCACACTGCCACGCCAGTAAGGAGGGTTTGCAATGGAAACAGTGTAATACAACACCTGGAGTATTTCACCCAGGGTGTCACAACAGCAGGTAAAACTTGTCTTGTGTTATTTATATGCCTGCTAAGTGTTTGGCAAGGGACTGTATAGCATAGAAGAAATTATCTCTCACACTGCTTGCCAAATGACTGTGCACACTCCATTGGATTTCTTTCACATAGGCATAAAGAGACAGACATAGGAAAACAAAATAAACTAGGGGAGGCCAGCACTACTACTAGGGAAACTGAATTGCATCTCATCTTACCTCAACAGTGAAGAGCTCAGATGTCACAAACGTGCGTTCTTGTTTGATATCTAAAACTCTAGATTAAATAAGGCAGAAATTAGAGATCAGAACAAGTTCCTCTGTCATTGCAAAATAGATTTTGTAAGTAAGTTTGAACAGTAACTATGTTTGCCTCTTTCTGAGTTAGACAAAATTTTATGCTACAAAGCTGGTTTCAGATTGGAAGAAAAATGAAGGGAATAAAAACTTTTCTGGAATATAACAAGGAAAAAACCCCTTTGACTAATTACTTACAGACTTGCCTTCAGAATCGTTTGGAAACATTTCCAAATCTCTAATAGTCTTTGTGCTATTCTGTGATATGTATTTCCCTACTGCTGGTCTGATTTACCTTGCTTCTTCCCGAGCCAAAATCTCCAGCAGCTTTGACATGTCTCCTGGGTTGTCAGAAAGTACAAGGGAAAATCTGCACACTCTGTTATCAAGGGTCAGGGCACGAGCTATGCACTGTTGCAGCAAATGTAATTCCAGGTTTCCACTGCATATAACAACTGCCACTCTGAAAACAGAGATAAAATGAGGAGTTTTAATTTGCCCTTGTCTGTGTAAAGGAACCATAAATCACAGGCACTGTATTCAGCATCAGCTTAATGTCTGCTGGAACCTCCCTCCAATAAATATGTATTTACATGTCAGAGGGGTTCCTGGCTCTCCGTATCAACACTGACCAGGCAAGAGGAGCATAGAGGCTGCCTACTTTAGTTAGTCTGAAATGTTATTTTCATTTTGCATTTCCTGGAGTTTTGAGTATTGTTGGAGGTAATTAGCTGGAGAATTCTAAGCCTATTTCAAGTTTTAAAAATTGGACATAATTTTCCCCTTGAAGTTCTAAGTTTCAGCCTCTTAAAAATCAGACAATATGTATGTCAAGGCTTTCTCCAACCATTAATTAAATTAATCTCAACCCTGAAAAATTACTGCAGAGAAGTTTGAAGAGCAAGTGAAGAACCATATGGTTGGTCCATGATAATCCCTCTCTGTAGAGTCAAACCTGACCTCCTTAAAACCAAACCTTTGTATTTTCACTTTTATTTTAGTTGTACTGAATTGAAATGTGTTGCTGCTCTGCATGTACTTTGTCAGCCTCTTCTGAAGAATTGCATCAGCAGTATTTTAGTGTACAATGCTGTGCATTGGAAATTTTATCTTGAGGGCATGTATATATAAATACATTCTGGACCATGTCCTGAGTCAAAGCTCAATCCACTTAAGTGCTGAGTCCTCAAGCTGAGAGGCAAGGCAGCACTCAACACCAAGCACAAGGATAACCCCTCTGACTATGTGGACAGTTCTCAGGACTGGGAGGCAGGTGCCACTGGGCAACTGCAGAAGATAGGCCTGCTCCTGTCCCACCACAGACAGGGCTAGCTTCCACAAGTGGAATGAGAGGAAGCAAGAGGCCGACCAGAGGAGGATACAATCCTGGTAGATGTGACCATGCTTCATGGAGTTGTATGTAAGATTTGTCAGGTCTTCAGGCTGACATTTGTCTTGTTCAACATGGTCTTATGACCTCTGACTGGTCTATTTAGCCTGAACTATACACCACTGGTAAGCCCATTGCCAATTCAGGGGCAGGAACTGCCTTGTCACTCAAAGAGCAAGTTAAGTTTTACACCATTTCGTGGGACCAAGCTGCTCCACCCCATGCTTTTGCCACAGTCTGATGTTTGCAATAGCTTCTGTACCTTTTACCCTTCAACTCTGGCACCTTCCCTGCCACCAATGCTGCAAGTCCAATGGCTCCTTCTGCATCAACTGTGGCTCTCTCGTACTCCAGCAATCTCAGCATCGAAATGAGGATGTCCTCCTCCCTGAAAGCAAGACAGTTTTGTCAAAACAAGTCAAACCAAAAAGAGCTACCAAAACCAGAAGATGTAACTGGGTTCTTTGCATCCTCCCAGGTATATATGACCTCAAGGTAGTCTTAGAACACTGTGCTGCTGGGAATGAATGTACATCTCAGAATAGTTATTAATTGTAAGACAGGATGGCTTTTTTTTTACCAGAAACATTAACTAAATCCTAGTAGTAAGTATATTCCACGAACGTTGTATTTCTGTGAAGATTTGGAAGAGTTTTGTCAAGGCTGCCTTCAAGTGTCATAGAACACAACAAAGACAAGTTTTACACCCAGAGCATGATCAGGTACTGGCAGCAGGTGAAGTACTGGCCAAAGGGTCAGTCTGGACAAAGTTTTTAGTCATATCATTTAGTCTGAGGTAGTCCTGAGAGGAGCAGGGAGTTGGATTTGATGACCCTTCATGGGTATCTTTCAATTTGAGATATTCTATGATTGTATGATATCAGTGTTTGGATTCAATGTCTTAAGTGCCCTCTTGGAATGAAAGGTACCCCATCCCCATACTCTCACAGTGTGTGCAAGAGGGCAACTCCTACCAACCTGATGTCCATTGTACATAAGGAATCATCATATCCTGGTGGTACAGCACATTTATCATATACAACAATGTTCATCGAGTATTATTCATTTCAGTGTTTTTCTTCACCTACCTCACAGCAACAACTTTATCCACAAGTTTCCCAGTGAGCTGCAAAGAATTGCTGCCAAAGCAAACTCCACTCACATCTGCAGATTTCAAAAGACAAAAATATGAAGCTGGCTGCTTTAGACATATTCAACATATTTTAGAGTTCTGGCTGGTTTGTGCCCTTAATGAGTGCAGCACACTGCTGTTGTAGAACCTTAAGTTGCTTGGGTTTTTTCAAATGGCAGAAACACGTTTTGTAATGAAAGACCAAATCTTAGAGAAAAATGTTGCCATTTTGTACCCCTTCAAGAAAATTCTGGTACTTCACTGATGTTGTGAAGTGACCCACTTTAGAACAGTGGTGAGTGTCCCTGTCTCTCATGCAGGAGACCAGGGGTTCGATTCCTGCCAGAGAGGTAGTGGTGCCATTTAAGAGTTGGACTCAATGATACTTGTGGGTCCCTTCCAACTCAGAATATTCTGTGATTCTGTGACCCTGCAGCCCTGTGCTGTTCACTGTTCAATGAGGCTTGAAGGAAAGAAGACCTAAGCATGACACTGGGCTTGTTAGCTACAGCAGGACAGTTAGCAAAGGGGTGCAGACAGAGGAAAGCATACCAAGAGAGTTAAGAAGGTTCTTATAAAACTCCCATTTAATCCAAAACTTCCAGAGATTTGAACATCTGGTAAATAGCATGTTCATCTGGTAAATAGGATGTTTTTTAATTGCTTAACAGTTGAGGTTTTCTGAGCAAACGAAGTGGAAACAACAGTACCATTTATAAACATTGTTCTGAGAAGAGTTTCATGTGTCTAAATATTTAAGCACTGCATTTCCCTGCCTTTTCACAATTTTACCCCTTTACACAAGAACTTTTGTCTTCGATTTCAATGTTTTAGATGCTGCTTGTAAGCACAATGGTCAGATACATACTCTGATACATATTTCTAAGTATTCATGTGCACTGGAAATAGCATTGTATCCCAATGAGATGGTGGGAGAAAATGTGGCAGAAGTTGCTCTTACAGTTTGAACTAAATTCTGACTCATCAGAGGTTTTCCTTAGAATATGTTTGAACTGAATTAATGAGAAAATAATACATATATAACTACATAAAATACATCACAACCTTTACTTCCAAAAGTATAATGCATGTTCTCACCTCCATAAAAGTGATGATTGTTGCAGGCCTGGTCTTCAGTTGGGTGGCCAGCCTTTAGGGACTGTTGCAATACAGGGAAACTTTCAGATTCAACTCCCTGAGGAAGATAAATGTTATAACTGGTTCAATAAAAAAGTGACAACAGAAGTCACCATCAAAGTAGACACCAAAACCTAAGAAAGCTTCTTCTTCAAATGAACAATTAATTTCAAGTTGCATGACAACTGTGCTACCACTAAACTTATACTAAGTTATATACTAAGTTTTTTTTTTTTTTGCTTTTGTGGTTGTTGTTTTGTTGGGATTGAGGTGGGGGGTGTTGTGGCTTACTCAGGACAAAATTTTCCAATAAGAAGTTAGAGTATTTCAAAGCACAAAACTGGATTTCATTTGCTTTGGAAAAGTCACTCTTCTCCTAGACAAACCCACGGGATCAGACAGTTCCTGTCCCCAACACCTGCAGTCTCTGCAAGTGTATCACAAGACACCAGTGCAGTGTTATCATTAGATACAAATGTCTTTTGAAAAGAGCTGTGGTGAAAGCTTCACAAACACAACACTTATTGGGTGAAAAGAAACTTACAATTACACAAATATGTGGGTTGAGGTGTTTGAGTGCAGCAGCTGACCCTGCCAGCAAGCCACAGTGTCCTCCTGCTGGGAAAATCACCGCGTCCAGCTTTGGCACCTGCTCGTACACCTCCAGCCCCACAGTTCCCAGGCCTGACAGGTAGACAGCACTGTCTTCCCTGTGGGAAGGAAGGACACAGTTCAGTAGGAGTAACAGTTATCAATACAATAATAATCCAGTCTATTACTTTCCAGGCATCGTTCAGCAGAAGATGATATGCTTGAGAGTGAATCACCAATGCATGAGGCAAGGAGGCCCTACAACAAGACAGCGCCATCAGATGGACCAATGCATGCTGTTACCTACTGGGAGAAAACTTGTGCTGGTGACAAGCCCCTCAATCAGCCCTCAGGCTGAAGAGCAACTAACTGCATTTTTTCCAGGAACAAGTGTTTACAGAGCTGGTGGGCAGAAGTCCTGTTTCCATTGCCATCACTTCCTCCAGCTTCATAAATTTTAAATGTTGCAGTCCAAACTAAAAGCAAAGTCTCAAAAGGAAATGTCTTTATTAATCAATGCATTTAGTGTTCATGGCAAATGGAAATTTTCATGAAGTTTAAGCACTGTGTTCAACCTCACAAATACCAAATAGATTGTTACAGAGTTGCCTTTCCTTATACCAGAGCAGATATCTGAGACTTTCACATTACTCCGGAAAGCTCTGGAAGGGTAAGAGAAGTATTCAGTTGTGCCAAAATACTAACTGGGAAAACAATTTCAGGCAAAGGTAATATAAGGAGCACAAACAAGGTCAAACTCCACTTTACAGTCACGTGACTTGCTCAGATCAATTTCTAAAAGCTGTTTTGCATTTCATTTATAAGTTAGCAATGATGGAAATGTATAATGAGATATAAGAAAAAATATGAGCTTTCTGTATGTTCTGCTTTTTCAGACAAACAGACAGCAAACAGAAATATCGATCCAATTACTTCCCTTGGTTTATTTGACCCAAGGATGTTTGGGTAGCAGGAAGCTGTTTTTTTGTCACTACGTATTAGACATGCAGAAAGAGGCTCAGCTCAGGAGCACAGAATGCCTGCAAGGTGGAGACCAAGGCCCTTGAGAAGGTACCTCACATATATATCAAAACACAGGAAATTCCTCAGGGCAAGAGTGTATATAACCACACAAGAAAAGATGGGACCGAGGAACTTTCACTGCTGTAGCACAGGTAAAGAAAAAGGCAAGAAATAATAGTGGAATAGGTAACTGAACCCTTGAATTTTTTGTCTTTATGAAGATACTGAAGGAGCTCTCTTCTCCCTCTTGTATACAATGTACCCTCGCTGCATTGTGACTCTTCTATTACGACCCTGCGGATTTGTGAGGAAAACTTCTCACAATTCTGTTTCAGCGATTTGTGATGTTCCCTGGCTGACGCATGCACAGTGCCGCTGCTTTGTCGAGGGGCAGTGCCGGCACCCCCTGTGGGGCAGGACTGGCCCAGCCCTGCAGGGAGGGCACGTGGTTTCTCCGGCTCACCGTGGCATTTAGAGCCTTGCGGCACCGTGCCCTGGTCCCTGACCCAGTCCTGTGTGTCTCTGTGCCCAGTCCCCATAGTGGAAGGGTCACACCGCAGTATGCCCCAGGTACCTGCTGAGACCCAGTGCAAGAATGCCAACCAGAGCCCTGGAACACCCCTTCCCTGACGTGGAGACAGGGCAAGCACGGGCAGTGGCAGCAGGCAGGTGGTGGCTGCAGAAGTGGCTGGGATGGTGCAACCAGAGGTGGGATATGTCCACCCTGCGGCTGTGCTGTGCTGACAGCCCAGGCACGCCAGGCCGGCCATTGGGGATGGGGACTAGGGGAGGAGCGGCGCAAGGTTTGCGCTGCCAGTGGGGCAGTGCGAGCACGCGCGGTCACAGCGGCCCAGCCCCACCTACAGATGTGGAAGCAGCAGCATGGCTGAAGAGAAGTCCTCGGAATTTTTGGGGTTGTCTCCCAAGGCAGACAGGATGCAGAAACACAGGGGAGGAGTTGAAAAGGCTCCACAGCACTCCTGATTGGCTGGGGGTGGGGCAATGGGTGTGGCCTGTATGCATATTAATGATCTGCACATATTTGCAAATTTGACTTTTTGCGAGACCTCTGACATGACCTGTTTCTTGCAAATGAGGAGGTACAACTGTGTATGACTAAATATATCCCTGGTCTCCTGAGCAATTTTGGAGCCTTATTCCCAAATAAGATTCAGAACCAAGCTGGTGGCCCTACCCCTGCCATAGCTACATGGGAAGCCACACAGATCTACAAAAATTAATGAGGATCTGGGATATTCAATCTACAAGCAGAGCTTTGCTAGCAATTGAAAACTCTCTCTGGAGGAGATTGCTCTGGGCATGGAGTGCTATCAGCAGTTCGAATCAATGTTTCAGATAATCATGTTTGCCTTGCTAGCCTCCTGTAAAAACACCAGTTCACCAATCAGTCTTCAGCTTTTAGAATAAAAGGGGATTTTCTTTGCATTGTGACTGATTACTTTTGCTTTGTGAAAGCAAATGTATATCTTTGCCATTGAAGCAAAATGAAGGATAAAGGCAGTTAAATCTAAAGATTCTAAATTTAAACAAGCATTTTTGAGCCAGAGGTAGAAATTTAGATATTTATATTCTGAAATGTGTGATATGTCAGCAATCAAAGATGTGCTGTCAGGCAGTGTGGCAGCTAGAAGTCTGTGTTCCCATCTATTCCAATTAAAGGGCTCAGAAACTATTGGTATAGTTACAGACTAACCAGATCACAAATAATCAGGTCTGATGAGCATTTAGGTATGGAGAAAAAAAATGGAGTCTGAAGGAAGGAAGGTGTGTGATTCAGTCTGCAGCATCCTTACCTCTCTGATTCACAAATAAATCTTTCTCACATCATCCCAAAGGTACTGAGCTACCTACTGGCAATAGTCACGTTGCATTTATAATGAGGTCTTGAACCCCTACAGTTACTAACAATTTCATGTCACCTAGGTAGCAATTAGGGAGACTAAATGATTGAATTCCAATTTGAAAAATCACAATTCCTTCCTGGAATTTCCCAGGAGATTGCAACTGGATAAAATGTGCCCTCCCTCTAATTGAACTCTTGCATGGTCATTTTCATAACACAGTATTTTAATTGCACTCAAGAAATGTTAAGGACTGACAATGACACACACGGCTACAGGGCATTACCTGTGCAGGTACAACCAAAGGCAGTCACATAAGGTCTACTTTAGGAAAGGAAGAATGAATATTGGATAAGGAGATCCGGGGACAAAGGTGATAGGAATTTTATGCAAGCTAGAATTAAATTGAAGAAAAATAACATTTCAGAAGCTCCATTCTAAAACATGGGAGGTCAGCTGATATTTAGAGTACCTCAGTGCTAGATGCTTCACATGCATTGTCCCTAGAGCTTCATGACCCTGAAGAATATCTGCCTTATGTAACAAATAATTATTTGGGGAGGAGGGGAAGATTAAACATGAAGTTACAATAAGATAATTTAGTTCTTATGTGCAAATGTGTCAGCTGATGCAAGCCAGATGGAAGTTAATACATTGGCTGAAAAATGGTTGACAAATTTGGAAATCACAAAGTTATAGAAAGCTGTGGTTTTCAAAGGAGCATAAAGGGTTTAAAATACTTCGGGATCTAGGGCATCACATTCCCTTGGGTTTTATTGGAAGTCCCAATCTGGGACAAGGCTGTGCCCATGGTGACAGACAAGGCACACGAACCAGCCCTGTGTGTCACTGGTTGCTGGCAGAGTTAACAGAAGAGTTGAACTGCACAGTACAATAAGGCCTTCCCAAAACACCACCTTGGAAAGAAGTGAGGACTTCCTCTATTCTGTTTATTCTGGGCTCTATTTATTCTGGGTTCTGTTTATTCTGGGTAACATTACCCATTTATTACTACGTTTAAGGGAGCATGGCCCAGGAGCCAAAGGGGAACAAACACTCACTGCAGGAGATGCTGTACAAACACAAAGTGGTGGATGAAGCCTCCACAGAGGTGGCAGTGGTGGGGGGACAACAACATTCCAGCTCAGTACACCGGAGGAATTCCTGGCTACCTCATGTTAATGTTTCATCCCTCTGTGCTTTTGGAAATCTTACTTGAAGACAGGTTAAAAAAAAAAAAGGGAAGGGGAAGAGGAAGGGAAGAGACTGCAGAGAGAAAAGGGAAACCAAATCAGTACTAAATATTTTTTACCTAAATTTAAGCCTGTGTTATTCGAATCATATTTTCATTAGATCTGACTTGTACAATGGCCTCAAATATTTAGAACTTAAACTTATGTTCATCCTTTACTACTTTAAATACATGTGTGAAAGTAGTCCATTAATCATATTTTTTCAAGGCAGAATCAGAGTTTTATCACATACCTGATATGCAAAAAATTTTACAGTGTTAATGCTCTCTTGCTCTACATTATGGCACTGAGACCTTTGCATTAAAGACTAACTTTGTCCCATCTGACTCCAAACAGAGAGCCCAAGAATACACACTAGCCAAAATGCTTTCTTACAGAGTTCCTAAAGAATTAATATATATCCATTATAACCCTAGCCCATAGAGATTCCTTATCAAGAAGGCTGAGGAGAAGAGAACAGTATTTCATTTGTTTTCCACCCCCAGCTGCTACAGAAAGACGCATGATTTGTGCCTGGTAACATGTAGTACTCCATATTCCAGGTAATAGGAACATTTTGATGGCCTGTGATCACATGTTAACAAAATTAATTGCTTTTGCAGAGCTGTGCAAGCATCTAAACTTATGTTTCTAATCAGCCTGACTTTCCACTTACTCTTCAAGGTAGAGGTAGCCATTCTCCTGTGCCAACCTTCTTGCATGCATCTGGGAATCCTTGGCTGTGGTGCCATAGGATATAACCATGGCGCCGTACTCACGGCACATTTTCACTCTGGCTGGAGATGTGCTGGTTGGCATGATGACAAACACGGGAATACGGAGCTCGGAGGCATGGTAAGCAACAGCCATGGAAAAGTTACTGTCTGAAGCCACAATCACCCCTTTTCTTTGCTGATCCTAAAAAACAGGGTTGTTTATTGCATGTTATATTGTGGTCACATAATTGTTGCATATGATTCTGGAACATTTCAATGATTTGACTTCATTTTTTTTCCTCTACCAGCTGATTGAATCATGATATTATCATACAGTACATGCATGTCTGGTGTGATCTCAGGATTTACACACAAAGCTAAAACAGCACAAGGTCAGTCCTTGTACGTGCACTCCTCTGGGTCCAATTCTTTTTCCATTGGAAATAATAGCTACAAAACTCCAGCTGATCACAGAACAACTGACATCTGATCCCTCAGAGCTGATCTCTCTTCCCTATCTGTATGAAATTATTTCTTTTCGGGTGTACTTTTAATAGAAGATTTAATTTATGCTATGTATTACAGAAGTGCAGGAATAACACTGCTTCTGGGCTGTTGTATCATGCCACTTATGACTATTATTGTTGCAAAGACTCAATAACCTCCTATGACAAATGATAAACAAGCTAATCTTGTAATGATACTGCAATGAATTACAAAATCAATTGGTGATCTAGATCCTTCTCATTACTAATTGTAACTCAGTTTCATCATCAGTCATGAGTTTGGTGGTTTCAACATGTCAGAACCACAATATGCTTAGAAACACTAGCACCCAAATGCCACAGGAGAATGCTGGTGTTTGCTTTTTCCAAGCTTTTCTTTCAAATATTTTTAAGCATTTCATCAGCAGATCAGCCAATTGTAAAGAAAGTAGTATTTTTATATCCAGATACTTGCAGACCTATCATATGCTGTGTTTAGTACAATGGTTTCTCCAAATAACACTGTGATTAGATGGAGATTACAGATAAATTTATCTTCAACTCTGCTCCATTTTTGTGAGGCAGAACTAATCTATTTGTTTTCAAACATTGACATTTTGTTATACCTGAGGCAATGATGTCAGAAGGTAACGTACACCTCGTTCCTTCACAGATCCTGTGTATTGGAGGAACTCCTTCTTCAGGTAGATGTCCATTCCATACTGCTTGGATAGCCTAGAATACTGGAGGATAGAAACCATATTATGGGGCTGTAGCTAAAATTAAGGAAAATCTTCCATACCCCATCAACTGCCTGGTGAGGCACGCATCCCACTGCTATACATGGTCTGTAAAAAGTAAAATTGTCATCTGTTTCTTTAGAAATACATCACAGTGTGTTGTTACCTACCAGGTTCTTCTGGTTTATGGAAGCCATTTTCAAACTGGCAGCAGCAAATATGGACCACATGCCATTATGTATTCTGAAAACGGCACTTCTTTTTGGTCTTACTGTTCAAATACAGATATTAAAATAAGTATTTTCAGTTACATATTTCAAAACCCATACTTCCAGTGCTTGCCAAAACTGGATATTGAATACCAAAAAATCTAGGTTGTCATCTACTAGATACAAAAGTCCTCAGAAAATTCTTCCTTGAGCGCCATTATGGCTCTGCTATGTTTTCTGCCACTGCTTTACTACTGAATGTTGTCTATTTTGCATCCTAAGGGCAGTACAACATCTGTAAAGACATTTCTTACTCAAAGAGTGATGGAAATAATAAAAACCCCCTATTTTCCAGGATTGCAAATGTAAGCAGCAGCTTTTTGAAAAAGCTTAGTATTTGGAACAGAATGGATTGCTGAGCTGAGAGAAATTAGCAAGCACATTACACTGATGCAGTGCCCAAGTGCATGATTTTAAAATAAAGTTACAAGTATTTGTTAAGTTTTATAATAAGACACTCCAAGCATGCATCAACATGTTCATTTCCCATTACCATATTCACTAAACCAAGAGTTTTAAACAAGATAACTTGCAAAATACAGCTGCAGTAAACCTGTGGGTTTCAGCTCCCTAGGCTTATTGCATCTCTATTTCAGAATTGGCTCCATCTCCTCTATTGGCTGCCAAAGCAAATGAGGACCTGGGGATTTAAGGCATCAAATTCTCATTTATGATAAATTACTAAGAGAGAGAGATTAAGAGACAGCGTGACAAGATATCTTGAACAGTATCTGACAGTGCCTTGCATACATTGTAGTATGTACTGGTATATTTTTCAGACTGTGGGACTTTCAAAGTGAATTTATATAAACAAAATATATTTGAAACAGATACCTGCTTTGGAGTACACAAACTAAATATTTCAGGTGAATGTTTCAAGACTTTTTAGTGAACACACAAGCATATGTTAAGTTCCTTGCCCATAGGTGGGGCCAGAGTCTCTATTTTGCTTCTGGAAATCCTGACATAGGAGCTACCACTTGCTGCTCCTTTGCAAATCCGACTGCAGAACTGAAACAATGGAAAGTGCTTACTATGCTAATAGGATAATAGTTTATATCCTAAACAGTCTAATCTATGAGGAATGACTATGCAAAACAGAACACTATGCGAGAAACGGGAGTACCGTAGTTCTTCACATACTATACTTTTTTGGTAGAGAATCTTGGATTCTAGAGCGAACAATGAGGAATAAACCCTGTAAACTTATAAGGTTGCTTAGTCTCTTACATTTAAAAATGTGTCATTAAGTCACTCTGTACCACAGAGCTGGTGTACTTCAGATTGTTATTTTTCTTTAATTTTGATACTCACTATTTTAACTCTTTAGATCATCCTTTTCTGCTTCCTTTAACTGAGGCTTTGTTTTCATATAGCCTAAATATAGCATTTACTTCTAACAAAGCATATGTCGGTGCTATTTTCTGCTGTCCTGACTTGATGTGTGACCTTGTAAGGGTCACTGAACCAGCCTGTGAGTTTTCCCTTTGGTGACTGTGATCCCACCTCAGGATCACAGGTACTGTGTCTAAGGTACAACACACAGCACAGCATCGATTTGGCACCACAAAGCTAACACAAAACAACCCTTAATGTTCCTACATCATTAACCAAACCAGGTTCACAGGTTATTCTGAGTTGGAAGGGACCCACAGGATCATCACCCAATGTAATGTCCGTTCCTTGTTTTCCTGTACCCACTGCCTCTGACATGTTGCAATTCACTCATGACGCCACATCTCGGCTCCATGTAAACTGCTGTGTAAAACACCAAGATGCTCCATCCATGGTCTTACCTGCAGATTAGCAAACACCCTGCAAAGTGTTTCTCTATTCAATTAACTGAATGGTTTACAGCCTTAGTCACTTTTTGAATCTAAACAAATGTCCCTGAAAGAAGGTCTTACTTCTCAAAGATGAGTTAAAATAAGGGTTATCTTTATTTTTTCTGACACCACTCTGTGCTTTTAAATTAACACATTAAATGTTCTGCGGGAACATTACTTTGAATAACAACAGTCATGGGCTATTTTCACACTGAAACAAATGGGGATATAAGTTTCCCACTATATATTCTGATTGTGTCAAAAGCATTGTTCATAAAAACAGACTAAAGAAAGTGAGCCACTTCAGCCTGACACAGCAAATGCAGAAAGGGGATACAACCAGGGTTGCACAAATTTGACAGAGATACCCAAGAGAAGACAACTATATAAATTGTGGGGCATCATGGTTTCATCCCAGCCAGCAACTAAACTATCCAGCTGCTTGCTCATTTCCCTCCCTCTGTCTTGCTGGGGAGATGAGAATTGGACGAGTTAAAGTGAGAAATCTCATGGGCTGAGATAAAAACAGTTTAAATAATAATAGTAAGACCAACAACAACAACAATGTAATTAAAAGGCATAACAAAGAGAGGTAAATAAGACACAAGAAAGACAATTTATACCACCAACCAACTGATGACCAGCCAGGCCTTGAGCAGCAGGCCTCCCTAGTCAACTTTCTCCCTAATTTTTTTTCTGAGCACAATGTCATATGGGATGGATGTCCCTTGGGTCAGTTGGAGTCAGTTGTTCCAGTTGTCTCCCACCAACTCCTTGTTCATCCCCAGCCTTCTCACTGGTGGGATGGGGTGAGAAGCAAAAAAGGCCTTGACTCTGTGTAAGAGCTGCTTAGCAGTAACAAAAACATCCTTGTATTATCAATAATACTTTCATCAAAAATCCAAAACACAGTCCCATACCACCTACTGTGAAGAAAATGAACTCTGTCCTATATCAAAAACAGCACAAGGGGCACCTGTCTGAGAACAAATAGTGAACTGGCCAAAGGAAGCTTTACTACTTGTAAGCAGGAACACCACCAGTTTATGGAAAGTTTTGAGTTACACAGATACCTGATGGACTGGACTCTGGGGTGCAGTCCTGTCTGCACTAGGATGTGTTGGTTGGTTAATTTTCAGAGTGGGAGCTACACCTTGGAAGCAAGTAGATGGCTCATGGATGGAGCCAAGATAAACTTTATCAGTTTTAAACTATTGATCTGATGCATCTAAGCTGAAGATGTGAACAAGGTCCTTCAGCTGAACAAGGTCCTTCAGCAAAGCGTATGGCCAAGGCTTCTGGTGTCTCGCATTGGCAGATGTACAAATCAGAGCACCACAATGTCATGAGGTGTAGGGAATGGATGACCCAGGCTATCAAAGGACAAAGAAGAGGCTAGTTCTGCTTTCTGCCGTGTCACTCCTCCATCCCCTGCCCATAGACCTACTTTTGTACACCAAGATTAAACCCATCTAACACATATGACCAGAGTTATCAAATACAGAGAAGGGAAGTGCAATATAAATGCAAATCTTCTCTTCCTGGGCCAGTCTCTCCACGAAAACAGAACACTTGACACTAGTGTCTGTGCTTGATAGTGAGAGTTTTAGTGACAAATGATGCAGTGTGCAGAGTTTGGTACAGTCCCTCTGCTCAGGCACTGGCCCCCAACCACCTTCACTGCATGTGTTTTATAGCTCCCCTTGCTGCCTTCCCAAGCAAGCCAACTTTTGCACTCTGGAAGGAAATCCAGGTAAAGCTGCCAGGACTGTTTACTCTTGTGTCACTCTGAACAGCCATGATATGAATGCAAAATGCAGTCACTTTTACTCCCTGGGTTCCAGACAAACCTTTTGTCTCAAATTGTCTTGTACCATATCCTTTGTCACAAGACATACTTCTTCAGTAGTATGCTACAAAAAGCACAGCTCTCTTTATTTTGGGTACTCTATCTGAAGCAAGCACACTGAAAGTACTTAAGATGTCTGTGAACCTGCAGGCAGTATCTAGCAACCAGGACAACTGCTGCACCTTGAGGATCCAACTACTTCATTCCAGGACAGTTAACTCCAAGTAGGGACTAAGATTGCAAGGTCCTTCCCCTGTCCATGCCAGAAAAACAATCCATGTCTTGTGAGGGTGGTGGCATATCCTGATCAGCAACAGAGAATAATTCATGTGAGAGAGTGATCTGGGGATGCTGCTAGGAATTGTTATTCGGCAAAGACACTCCTTTCACTCACCAAAGGGAAAAAAAATGTAGCCACAGAGTGTTTAGAGCAGCCTTCTTGAAGAGCCTTAAACAGTAGAAATACACTATGAATTATATAGCTTGCCACCATATTTCTCTTATACTTTAGCAAATGCTTGTACCTGGGAACGCCTCAGTCATTTTCATTCCTAAACTGATTGACAGGTGCACATGTTTGTGTGTGTCTATCTTAACATACTTGTTTTATTGAAGACACACATGTCAGAACCACCTGGTTAGAAAATATATCCAGCCTTGCCAGGCTGGTCAGGCAGAGAGAGGAAATCTGAACCTTCAAACTCGCCAAATATGAGGGCTGGTTCCAAACTAGACCCTCCCACAAGACTGCATACCCAAACACGGGTAATCCTCGGTCTCTAACTCGGGTTTCTTGCAGCAAGAGTTTTTCACTGGAAGCATAATACCACAGTGCATTAAGGCTATTCCTAATGTGGTTTATCCTTTGTTTACAGGTCACTGCAATCTTTGAGGATTTAAGTTAATGTAAACAGGTAAGAAGGGAATTATTATTGACAGTTAAAAATTACTAATATAAACATGAGTCTTCTCACACAGATCTCTCTGATGCAACTCACACACATTCTTCCTTCATTTCGTTATCAACTCCCATAAGAAAAAAGAAAAGAAACAATGAGAGAATGCAAAGCCATAAAGACTCCCTACCATGCAGGGGGTTTTCTGAACACCGGACTGAATTTTGAAGGCTGCTGCACTGATATCTTCAAATCGAATCAGCTTGTTACAGCTTGCCAGGTTGATCCTACTGCTTGGCTGAGGGATGCAGGAAAGGGCATCCCTAAGTAACTCCTCATTTCGGCTCACTATCTTCATTTCCCAGGTCTTCACATCCCCATTCAGGTAATCCTCCTCACCAAAATCCTTCAGTCTCTCAGGGTTGATAGAGGGTGGCTTCTGCCCAATAAGGCCATTTCTTATTGGCCCATCCTTACAGCAATGAAGATCACAAAGTGCTGGGACATCATGATTCTTTATTTTGTTGTCATCCCTAAAAAACAAATAAAAGAAATTCGTTATGAAAGCTTGAATGATTAAAGGCTTGACAATTTCACATTGAAGAAGGATGCTCATCTCAGTTGCTCTTTGCAAGCCTCAAATAGGCAAATTATTACTCAAATTATTACTCTTATATTACCTATCTTGTAGCTGCACTGCAAGCTACTGTAACCTTCCAGCTGTTAGAAAAGCCACAGATAACCTGTGGCATGCGGACAAACTGGGAAACTGCCATTCCCATGAAAACAAGAAATATATAATCTGCATTCCCTGGGCAACCAAACATTCTTTAATACTCAGTACTCAACTGGCAATGAGCCTAGTTCAGTGCTTCTAGAAATTTTGGAATAATTGGAATTCTATTTTCTGTATGCAACTCTATCTCTTAAAATACGCAGAGAGCTGCTGCAGACCATTCCCATAAATTATTAATAGCAGCAACGAATGTGACTATGTTGCACACAAGAGGCCTGTTTCTCTGCCCCTGCACACTTGCAGAGCGTACTCTTGTCAGCTGTTAGCTGCCTCATAACAGGAAGGAAATTACTTTGATAAGGAATAATAATTATATCCTTCTACAGAGCTAAAGAATTAGGTCTCCTGATTTGTGAGTTAACACTTCATAGATAAAAACCTGTGTGGATGAAACAGCACCGTGATGCCACACAAACCTCCTTCTCCAAGGATCTTAGGAGAGACAACGCTGCTACAAAAATTCGCCAGTTCTCCTACCTTCAAATACCTGATCCTATGGTCCACAGTACTCAGGAGTTCACAAGGGAAAAATATACTGTAATGCAGGGTTTTGCAGTCCTACTAACAAATAAATGTAAAACTTCTAGGAATTCTGGGAATTTGGAGAGTAATGTGAAGAAAAAAGAGCATTAAGCAGAAGACCAGTGATCTGGAAAAGAGCTGGTACCATCCCTGGTCTGTGGCTAAGATTACACAGATGGTATAAGCCCCTCTACAAGACTTAATATTAATCTATCTGGTAGAAAGGGTTTTCTAAAAAACAAACTTGTTGAATTATGTCAGAGATTTCAGCATTATCTCTAACACAAAAATATTTACCTTTTTCATGGAATAGTTTGGGCTTAAGTTATGCAGTTATTCATCAGCAGGGCTGGCTAAAGCAAACACTGCCCTAGTTTTACAGCAGCAATCAGCACTCTAATATGCTGTACAATAATTTCCAAAAGAGAATTTTTAAATATTTAGAAACAGCTGCGTTTTGAGCAATTGCCTCACTTTGGGCAGTATCATCCATTTTCTTAATGGTATCAGTAATCTGTGCCAGTATCTCTGCTTCCTATTACACATCCAGTTGTACAGCTGAGGAATTCACAAAGCAATATGGGCAGCATAAAATGTTTTGTTATTTAAATCAAGAAATATACCAGTAGCATCAATCATTCTGTATATCCTTACAAGAGACAATTTTTATAGAAAGGTCTTCTCCCTCCAAAATTGATGAAAAACCAAATTTTCTTAAATACATAAAGTATATACACAATTGCAACTTGTTTATATTGAAATTTGTGATTTGAATTATTTCCCCAATACTGTGTGTTAAAGCTCATACAGCCAAACAGCAGGCATTCTGTCTTCAAATCAAATAACTTATCAAGTAGCTCTATTCTATACTTCCCAGCATTTCCACCCATTGGGGTTAGATGGTTGGAACATTTCATAAAGATGTTAGGCTTCCAGTGTGAGTTCTGGTGCATATTAGCTAGCTTAATGCAAAGCTGAGAATCAGATCAGGCTGTCTCCTTGTGAACTTGTTACAGCACAGCCCCCAGCATAAACAACAGCAGCAGCATCTAAGAGGTCACAGCACTGTTAGAGTTCATTCCCTACCTCTCCCTCCAAAAAAAATATTTTCCAGATCATAATAGCCCATAATGACTCCAAATAGAGAGCATATAAGCCTTATTTCTGAACATAGTATCTAAAATGTTTAGCCAGCATTAGCAATAAATTACATATTTCTTAAACAGGAAATATGTTAAAAGGATGCATGTAGGGTAAAAAAACCAGGCAGATCAAAAATCTGTGATTTTTCTGGGTCATTTTTTTTACTGACTGGCCTTTGAGATGGGAGAAAAATTGCCATTTTTCATAGTGTCTGTTGCAAAGAACCACAAAAAGTCTATAAAGGACACCAGCCAAAGATGGCCAGTGTAAGTCCATTGATGCAGTAGGATCCTGTGGGAAAGTACAAGTGACAGGGTAGTGCCTCACCAAAATAGTGCTATCAAATATTTTTGTCTGCAAATAGAAAGACCAAAATGGGATATTGAATTTTTACCCTAGTCTTGGGTGGGGTTTTTTTGTTGCTTTTTTGTCTTTCCTTTGGTAGAAAAAAAAGAGGCAACTAAATCAGCCTCTTGGTCTTGGATCTGCAGCACTACACTCATGAATGGTGAGTATCTGCACAGGACCCTGATGGAGGCAAAACCTTGTGACCATTGGAAAAGAACAAAAATCAAACAGGTGTAAAATATATATTGGCTTTTCAAGCTAGAGCCAGGTTTAAAGCGCATCTGAGACATTACCATCTCAATATTTAATATGAAAACTATCATCCATTTTCATCTCAAAAGTCAGTAGCCTCTTTACCAGGAGAATATCGTGCTATTGTATATTTATGTATTGTATGCATTTATTTCAGAATAATTTTGATTCTCCTTCTACACCCGTGTCTTTCATTTACATTAGCAAATTACATTGCTTCCATATTGAGCCCACCTGGCTGTGCCACAGACCCTCCTGGAGCTTTTAAATGCCCAATGGAGACAGTGGGCTGAGGTTTGATATCTCAAATGGACAAGTAACAACCCTGCTGGGTCAAAACAATGTCTTGCCCCAAAAGCAGTTCATATGTTTGGCAGAGATACCTCTATATGGATTTCTTTTGCATGAAGAGCCAAAGCAGGGAGCAAACCATACAAGTACTCACAAAAAGACAGCAAGTAACTTCTCATGCACAGTAACAAAATATAGCGCCTCTTCCAGCAGTCAGGCCTACCAGATATCCCAGCCAATATAAATACAAACCCCAGGATTATAAAACATTGCTCCTTTCAAATGGAGCTTTTCCTATTTTGGACTTTGTCTAGGAAAGTTTTCATCAAAAAGTCTGTTTATTTCCAGACATAAAACAAATACCCAGCTGGCAAGACTTGTTACATACTTATAAATTACAACATTTTACCTTTAAAGTGATTAGTAAAAGCAAACATGAAAATACAATTTATAAACCTACTTTTTCATGAACAGCTGCTCAGCATAACTGGAAAAAAAAGAGAGAGAAGGTCCATATGCAGACATTCCATAAATAATTAAGGCACAAGAAAAAATATAATTTGTTTAAGCAGATAGCTTTACATATTTTAAAGCCTCAAAGTTGATGCAAAGGCAGTGTGTACTGAAATGTACTCTTAGAATGATGAAAAGCAACAACTCGGAATGAATGGTTTTTCTTTTTCTAGTTTGGTTTTTTGAACATACTGATAATTTTCATCAAGTTAAACAACACTAGGGAAAACAAATTTTGAAAAATAGTAATATTAACAAACTAAAAAAACCCAAAAATAAATCCAGCAAAAATAGTTTAGGGGAGATAAAAAGCAGTACTACATGCTATACCTAAAGACCATGACTGTTGCCCTGGTTGCACAGAGAAAGCAGTGTCCAGCAGGTATCCTGCAATGATGGAACAGTTACATGTCTCCATCGGGCAAAGCACATTTAGATTGCCTCCCTCAGGATCCATGAAACAGATTGAACAGATTCAACTGATGTACTGGATCTCTTCAGCTTCTAAGACTGAAGGAGCAAAAAAATCTTCAAAGTGCTGGAACTCCAGGGAACAGCAAATTGTGAAGGATTACTCACTGTTTCTCCCAGTATAAATGTTAGGGGGAGATCATATGAAAGTATCAGGTAGAAAATTTGAAAGTTTCCTTCTTAGAGAAAATAATTACCTCCTATGACTCACTGCCGGGGGACTCTATGAACAACAGTATAAGTGGGCTCCTAGAAGAATTGTACAAGTTGTGAACAATAAACACATCATTCAAAAATCAATCTGTCATTCAGGAAGCCCCTAAGCACTCACTTGTCAGACTCCACAAAACTATATGAGAGAAGGCATCTTAAACAGCTTTTATTTTTCTCCCGACTCTTGTTACTGACCACCACTAGAGAAGACATAGAGGTAAACTGCTCTTTGGCCTGACCCAGTGTTGTCATTTTGATTGCAGACATACCCAACATCAGCATTTGGCCCTTTTGGCAGCTTTTACACTTCTTTCCAAGCTAGTGACAACAACATGTTTTGAGGTAGACAAGAAGCTGGAGCTATGGACATCCACTACCATGTTACTGTACTGCTTTGCAGGTGGAAATTCAATTGTCACAAAAGGAAACAAATTTGAGTTCAATTCTGGAAACTCAGCATTTCTTTGTGATTTCCACAGCAGTTCTTATCATCTGCATTCACAATCATACACACTCACCATTGAGAGGGCCTGATAATATGGTACAAGTTCTGTAGAGTGTCTTAGCATCTTCATAGGCATATGCCATCACAAGAATTTCTAACTCAAATGCCCAGCTGGCAAAATGTTAAGCTTGAATACCACTTTAAACCATCTCAATGAATAGGGTCTAGCCTGTAATTAACTCATCAGCACACATATGCACATGTCCTCTATATGCATGTTTTTTATTTCCTTCTTTCTTAGTGTTTTGGCTGTCAGGGTTTCCTAAGCTCATACCTATATGTTGCTATAATCTTCAGGCTCCATGAACACCTTCCTGGAGCACACTGACCAACAGACATTGGTAAGATACAGTTTTAGACATACTTGCACAGGGAGGTGAGACGGGGAGCAGCCTGCTGCAGGTAGCAGTCTGCTCAGCTTATGACTGCAATGTGACTGGGGCTGGGATCTACTCTCGAAGGAATGAGAAAGAGGTAATCCCAGGATATGACAGAGGGCCCTTTCCCTCATCCAAATCGCTTTTACCCAGAACTTCAGCAGCTCCATTAATCCTCATATGTAACTCCATGTCCCTGTGCTCTCTCCTCTGACCCTTCTGGATGCCTGAGCCTTCCATACCCCTCTGTACCTTCCTCATTTGTTGCAATCCCCTTTCCCAATAGCTCCTTAACATTCCTGTTCCATTCCAACTCCTCTTCTACATTTCTGCCTGTCCCATAACACATCCAAATGCTGCAATAGAAGCAGTTCTTAAAAGCATCTCAACAACTTGTGCAAGCAGGACTTCATGAAAGACAAATGGTAGAGAAATTGAAGCTTGCTGAGATAAAAGCAGCAAGGAGCATCCTAATAGATGTTGAATTCATTTCCAGAAATTTTATACTGCATTGTACAGTGTCTGAGTGCCCTGAGCAGTACCACAGGGTGACAAGTAAACTCCCACAGGCACAGGGAAAGAACATGCTAGATCTCTCTTTGACAACACAGTTAAATCAAAGACAATAATACACTCACATATTACTTTCTTGAATTAGTAGTATTTTGGGCAACACTAATACTTAGAAACACTCATCTGAGACTGTATCACTCTAGTGATACTAGTGGCACATACAGGATGGAAATTTAAAATGCATGTCTGCCCAGACCCTGTTCAATGTAATTGTTCCTAAATCACATAGGAATCACAAGCATGTTCTCCTAAATAGAAAGACAAATTCAGCAATATATTAGCTCAACTTTATTGATAGAAACTGGGGCACAGACAGATCGAGGGACTTGCCTAAGACTTCCGCAGGGTGACTTATCAGAGTGTCTTAATGACAAAGAGATCAGGGCTTAGTAACTAGCCTGTATGACAAAAGTGTATGCACTGTGACCATCCAGCACAGAGAGGTGCATAATAACCAAACCTTGTGATTGAGCAGTTCTTTGTAACTCTACCCACCATATACAGGTCTGACAAAACAATGTTATGCTACACCAGCAACAAATACAAAGAAAATTCAGGCTTATGCAAGGAAAAACCAAGCTATGTTTTCACCTCTGATAAAATTTCTTTTTACTTTTAGTAAGTCAGATTTACCAGAACCTGAGCCTAGCACTATATCTGCCTTCATCTGTGGTCATAATCCATTGCCAGTCCTATGTACACACTATATAAATGTCATTCCTTATTGCTGGCAATGGAAACTGGGTGTCACTTGCTAAATACCTAATATTAGAAATCTGAACGCAAGGACTCAGAAGGGCACCTCTCATGGAAGATGTCGTAGCAGAGGTAACCAACTGTCCCTCACAGAGACCCATCCCTCTCAAAAGTTTTTATAGGACATTCACAGGTGTGAATGTCAAGTAAACACTATCAAACACTGTACACAGTTTGGTAGTTAAAACTTCTCAAGTAATTAAACTTTTTTCCTAAGTTGAATGAGTTCTAAGTTTAGAGGTTTTCTGGTGACTAATATAGCTCTATAATTCACTTGTAATAAGGAGCAAATAGCATAACCCAAACTAGAGGAAAGAGTGGTCCTGTGCTGAAAGGACTGGTTTATGATTCACAGTTCACTGCAGAATAGGTAACATCATGAGCATCTTTGGGCAAGCCATTTTTGCCTTGCAGAACTGGGATTTTTTGCATGCAGAACTGGGATCTTGGCCTTTGAAACTCCATGAGGGTTTATTAACAGCATTGAGGCCACTGAAACGATTTATTTTTAAATATTAGCAACATCTGCAACTATTGGGAGGATGCAGGAAACAAGAATTGTTCCTTGTTTGCACCACATCTGGTAAAACCATCTTGTGATCTTGCTAGTGGTGCCAGATTAAAAAATTAGGGGGGGAAAATACTATGGAAAAGGTTAAGAATGAGGTTGCACAACACAACTGTGCCATGTGGATGTGCACCCTTCAACTCATGCCACACAAGGGCACTAAACAACTCTTTAAATGCTGTCAGCACCATCCAGGCCTGAAAACAGGAATTCAAGACCACCATAAGCACCGTAACAGAGACAACCACAGAACACCTGTAATAAGAGGTTCTGACACAGGCTATCTCAAGATAAATTTCAGCAGGTCACTGGCCTGTCTAGGGTTATTTCTGATACTGTACTCATGAAGAAATAAAAAGACTGAACTCCACGGGCTAAAAATATTAAAATCTCCACTTCTTCCAGTGCATGACTCCAACATGACTCCAACAACAACTCTTACTCACAGAACCCTGGGAGATATTGGAAAATTTTAAAAAAAATCCTGTTTGGTTTTTTTTACTTTTTTTTAGAAAATAAAGAAAGGAAAAAGAAAGCATTACCTATATAGCACAGTGACTAACACTAAACAACGAGGTGAAGCAAAACTCCAACTACAACACCATAAGGAGGCAGGAGGGGTCCAGGGGTTGCCATGTCCGTGGGCCTGGCCCTGGGAGGACCCCGAGGGCTGACCATGACCCCTGAAGGGACAAAGGAGCACTCTAGCTAGAGGTCAGACAGCAATATTCTCCAACCTTTGCCAGAAAGGGTCGTAGTCTTCGTCTTCCCTGAAGCGGTCCCTGGGACTTCTGTTTTTTAACACCCTGAAGTAGATAAACTGTGCTGCAAAATTCATCGTAATTCCTGGTGCAAAGCAAAGGTGGGAGACTGCTTGCAGGGGACACACTTGCCTGTGAGAAGTGTCAGCCCTGCACTGCCTGAGTGGGAAATAGCAGGTGACGTGCTGTAAGCAGCTCTCAGCGCTGACGGTGGGGGGGAAGTGCCTTTGGAAGAGATGGCTGCTGCTATTTAAAGAGATTATTTCAGGGTCGAACCTGTCCTTGTCAATTTGAGTCAGGGCCTGGATTATACTTGGGTGACATTCTGTTAGCAGGACACTTGAAGCTTTAGTTACTTACTGCTTAGCTGCGGAGCGTGATCCCGCCCTGCTGCAGGGCCTGCGAGTGGACAGCAGGCACACGGGTGGGCAGAGCAGCAGGAAAGGGTGCCAGGTTTGTGGTGGTCAAGTCACTGCAGGGATCTTTTAAGGCAACACCAAGGGACACAGGTCTTCATCACTGATTAAATCATTTGGGTCTTCTCATTGCACAAGATCTTGTAGCAGAAAAATGTAGGTATATAGATCATACAGATAGAAAGTACCGTCTAGGGAAAAAAATTAGCAACATATATATATGCATGTGTGTGTATATATATGCATAGTATACAGAAAACCCCATGTAAATCTGTTTTTCATTGCCCTGAGGGAGCTCTAGCCAAGAGTCACAGTCCCAGATGCAGAATCGCTATGCAATGGGAAGGGGGAGGGATCCTTCTGCAGTAACTCTCCTCTAGAAGATAGTCCTCATGGAATACAGGCTCCAGGCTGCTTGGAGATGAACCAGCTGTACCCTTCCAGGAATGAGTGGTCCCTCAGTACCCTCTGCTTTCTGCTGATACTGTACAAAATCTTAATATGCAAGACAGAAAACAGATGTGTCATAAAATCTAACCCAAGCTCTGATTTAACCCTCCCCTTCAGGGTATCATGAGAAATACTATAATCTGATTTATATGGGAAAGTCAGAACAAATGATCAAATCGTCCTCTGGGATCTCCAGGAAAGTCTGAGTTGTGCTGGTGGAGCTTTCTCTACACTGGTGTGGTGGGCAGGCCCCTGTTCCCCTGACTTCATCAGTACTGATGAAACCCCAGATTAATAATTTTTCCACTTTGCCCCACCCAAACCCCTTTTATCCTTTCCAGGTGCTGGATGTGCAAGTTGTGGTTGTGCCATGTGCTACAAATGTCCACAACCCAGCAGCGCATTGCTGCCAGACATGACAACACGAAGTGCTGTTGGTTGCTGCCAGAGCTTGCAGCCCTGTGCCTGAGCTAAATTCAGGCCAGCTTCACTGGTGCCTTGGAGTGCAGAGAGGTGAGTGGAGTTACTACTCTGTTCATAACACATCTGAACTGCAATGGTGGTTGGGCAGCAAATAGAACTGAAAAGCAGTGAAAATGGCAATGCCCAGGTTTTGGCTGTCTGGGAGTCCAGAACAATGTGCTCAAGTCTTGACATTAATTCAGTTCCTCACAAATGAGGCTCTGATATGTGACTGACACTCACAGACTACGCAGAACAAGGAAAAGGACTTCTGGGACCATTTGGTCAAGCAGTTGGGAAAAAATTCACCAACTTGTTTCAGGACAGAAGTGAATAGCTGTCCTTCTAAAACACTCCCAAACAAGCAGCCCACAAGGAAAAAGGATATTTGGAAATTTCTGCTGTAGATTTAGTCCCATGTCAAACATTCACTCAAAGCCCTTACCACTTCCAAACCTGTTCACACTGCCTTGAAAAACACCACAGTTACTGCAGGAAGGAAAAACCGCCTTTCAGCTATGAGTTCTTCTTTCATATGTGGGGAAGGAGGCGATACGTAAGATTTCTTTTCAAATCTAGAGTCTCTTACTTCCTCTCAGCTGCTCTTTGGTGGTCCTAAGGGAAGCCAATGCCTCAGTGCTGGACAGCATTCCAAAGGTTTAATTTACAACTTCCATACTGCCACCACTTACACTTGGTGGGTTTGTGCAAGGAAACCATGATTCATATCTGCACTGGGGATTTCTAAGATACCTCAGTAAAACCAGCCTCAGTCAGGGGCACTGTTTACATCTGAAATGGCAGTTATGGAGAAATGTTTTTATCCACATCATTATAAAACATTATCTTGTACTTAGATAATTTTGAGTCCAAAGAAAAAATGTACACGCTTTTACCAATGAACAAAACTGAAACCCAGTGCTCATATGCTGGTGTATAAGAACAAGCAATGATTATAACCAGAAAGAAGTGGGAAATCAGAGTTTGAGGATAACACTTCTACACTCCTTGGGTTGTATATAGCTGCATGCCCTCCTTGCTCAGTCCCTGGTGCAAAAGCCATTATAAAACAGCATAATGCAGAAAGTAACAGCTGCTTCTTTTATTAAAAAAACCCTTTAAAACAATGCTGCACTTTTCCCAAACTGAAAAATAATATAGGATCATTTTGCCATGAAAATTGAAAACATTGCTTCATTCTCTTGTAACAAGAGAGAACTCAGTTTGGACAGCACTGGGAAAAATAGCTTTTGACACTGTAAATAATGACTTTATTGAATTACAGGACTTGAAAGATTATTTTGAAGGATTAGTCAAGTTTTTCCCCACACTAAATGGAATTGCATAATAACATTTCTAACCTCAGTGAGAACAGCATGGGTGGGAAGCAATAGTCGATCCAAAGCAGAAATTCTTTACAGAATTTGATCAGTTTCAGAAGAAAAAGGGGTGGAGACACCGCAGTTAAGCCAAGAAAAACAATAGAAGCTGCTCAGAGAATAGCAACTCAGAAAACCAAATTTATAATTTAGGATTATGAAATGTATCAATATAGATGTGGTGGTAAACCACTGTGATAACCAGTATGGATAAAAAAATACAGACAATTCATAAAGAATTGTCAATTAAAAAAACCCCAAAAAACCCTAGAAACCTTCACATTTCCTTCTTATTTAAATTCCATCTCAGAGTCTTCATAAATCAATATTTATAGAACAAACCAGTGTTTGTATTTGTCAGACAGCAGCTGACCCATGGCAGAGAAACAGCACATTCCCATTTGTTATCTCTAGGGAGCTGAGAAAAAGCTGACAAGCTAGACCAAAATCAGTGGAAACAGATTTACCTTCCTCAAGCTATACTTCACAGTAGCTGGAAGAAAGGGCAGCCATCAATTCAGAGAATATATTTGCTGGTGCAAGAGGCAAGCTTGGGTGCTCTTTGTCTGAAGCTCGTATGTGGCACAGACCATATCTGTTTATCAGGTAAACATTTTACAGAAAGGATGAAACGTATCTTAAGAGAAAGAGCAAAAGTTTACATTAGAGGTCCAAACATTATCTCCTCAAAATAGTATTTGTATCCATAAGAGATCTAATTTTAAAACACTGAACCAATAGCATCAGACAAGCAAAACTGGGAATTCCAGCACAAAGCTTGTGCATTCCTGTTACAATAAAAAATAATACATTCTCTACTACTGAGACTAAACAACTGATAAGAACCTGCAAAATATTTTGTGTTGCTATTTGGGATATTCAGCTCTGCGATATCCTGCTTATCTCCATTTTAAGTGGTAGGATAACAGTTTTAGTACACGCAGAGGCAGTGGATTAGCATTGCAGATTCATGAAAGCTTCCAAAAATCTCTCCTAAACCACCCCACATAATTATATTAATAAGCAAAGACTGTATGTAGATTCATTTGAATAACATGAGATATCTTGTGTTAACACTGACTCCAGGCTTTTTGTCCATCTGGATCTAAAGCACTGGTCACACAGCTGTGTTCACATAGAGTGAAAGAACACCAGTCAAAGCCCACACAGGGAATCACCGAAAATCCACAGTAGATTCTTTGTGCAGAGCACAGGAACTGTGATCAGCAGCTTCACTTCTGCTCTTCCAGACACAGTAGAACATCGAAGTGGCATCGTATCACTCCAAAGGACTACTGTAATCATTACACTTATTTTCACTAACACAGATCACCAAGCTTTTACATGGCAACTGAACCTGAGCTGAAACATCATTACATCATTAGCTTTTTTTTTTTTTAACAGACTTACACCCAAAGAGACACTGATTTGCCAGTCAGGAGATAACTACGTGATGCTTTCAGAGGCTTAAAAAGCCTTCAAAGGTGTGTGACCTGTCACTGGTTGGGTATCTAACAGTGGTGAAGAATAGATGATGTTTCTGCTGACCATGGGTGACTGCTGGGCCGGGACACCCCACACCAGCCCCTCTCAGCACCAGCACTGACTGAACTCCTCTGCCTCAGCACGCTCAAGGTCAAGTCCGTAACAGCCGAGATCTGTTACTTTGACCGAGACACTCTTGATCTAAATCCTCTTCCCTCCCCTCCCGCTGAGCCTAATTAAAACGCTGAACTCTCTGTTGCAGCTCACACTGTGCTGGAGATCAGCTCACCTGGGCCGTACCCAGCCCGGCCCACAGCTTTGCCCAGTGCTATTGTGGGAAGAGGAAAGGGAAGAATCCGCCTAAGCCAAAGACGGGCTGGGAGACAGAGCAGCCCCTGAGGTAAGCTGGTGGCCAGAAATGGACCATCCCACTCTCCACTTGTGAGGCTGCCAGGGGACATTTGCCCATGTTCACCGCCCCTTCCCCATCCCTTCTGCTGGGCTGCTCCTGCATCTCGCTTCTGCCTGGTACCATGTCTCCTTCCGCCATCTCCCATCAAAGCTGTGCAATCAAGTCCTTGCCAGTGGTCATTTCCCTGGACTTGGTGTCTAACACCAGCAGAACACTTTGTGCACCCTGGGCTATTATAATTTCTTCTAAATTCAAACCACAGGCTTTTGCCCTATCAGCTTCTCTTAATTCACTTTCCTAATGATAAAGAGATTTCTTTGGAATTATTTATAGCATCCTGATGATTCAGTTGGCTCCTTGTCCTCACCTCTGATGCTTCTTATTCCTCGAACACATGCAAAGAGCCCTTCATTCCCCTTCCACATTTTTGTCCTCTAATCTTCTACATATTTCCTTTTTCCTCAGTGTTAATAAGAAGATAGCATTTACAGAAATAAAAATAGAAAATTACATAGATTAATATCCGCATTAAGACTCAATATTTCTCTTAGCCTTACAATGAGTTACATTGGTGGAGCTGAATTAAAGAAAAGTTGGGACAGATAATCTAAAGTATTTTACTACCTCTGGACCGAATATTGTAACAGGTATTTTAAATTACTTGGAGTCAACAGGTCACTCAAAGCCAGGAAGGATGTCCTAAAATTTGACATTAAAAACAGCATCCATTCCATCCTGATTTCCTACAAGGATGCTGTTTCAGGTGAATTCTCACTCTTACTTGTTTCATCCTTAACACTGAATTATACATGCAGTTTCAGCAAACTAATAGCAGGTATAACCACTATCAGCCTTCCTCCTAAATACGCATGGAACTGATTTCACCTTAAGGATCTCATTAGAAAAAACTTAAAAATAAGATGTGGAGGACAATTGTTGAGGTCATACCTGTTTTCTAACAGTCAGAATTAATGCCCTGCCTCCAGAGTTTGTGGAGTGTGCTAATGTGGCTCATTGGTTTACTTGTTCATACCCTTACAAGGTTTTTCATGCCTTGGATCAACTTTCAATAGAAATTTTTTTCACGGGCACTTCCTTCTTATGGTTACACAATTTCCCTATGGCATCTACCACAAATTCTCTGACTAAGCAGTAGCATTATGGAAGTATTTAAGTTGTCTTTTAATGCAGTTTTGCAGCTGGAATTCAAGAGGTGAGAAACCAGTACCATACTCTAATAACTATCTGTACTCTTGGAGAATCTTGTTGGACAGGATCCACCATGTGATTAACTACACAAGCAGTAGGATGAAAAAAATTCCTAAACACCCTTGCTCATTCTCTGCCTGGAAGTATGTATCAGAAGCATGTCTGAAGAAAAACTGCAGCTAAAGATGTGAGGAATCTGTAATAACAAAGGAACCGCTACCATCCTGCTACACAATTGTATATTTTCTGGTGTGTTTTTTAAAAGGAATCTTAACCAGGGATTTTTACTGCATTGGCTGTAAAATCATATGTGTACTGTAAATTTTCAGAAGAATGGAGTGATTAGCTTGGCTTCTCTCTCTGACAAGTCATTCCTCGACTTACGCCTTTCCATGACTTGGTGGTAATTAAGAGGGAAGGATAACAGGCTGACTAGCAATTAAAAATGGAATTTATTTCCAGCTGTTTCTCTGTTTCGTTAGATATCTCCACTCATATGACAAATATTACCCATATTCAAAGGTTTCATGTATGCCTGATACATCTCCTAATGGAGAAAGGTATGGAGCTGTTAAGTAACAAACCTCTATTATATTGCAGTTTGTCATGACTTGTATTCAGCAAAGTGCTATTCAGCAAATGAATAGCTTCTCAGATATTAGCTGCTCCTTCACAGAATGAAACTGTTGGTTCAGTTTCAAGTAATTATCTCACATAATTAGTGTAGTTTGCAATACTGATCTGCTAAAGACACTAGGTGAGTAATTCTAATTTGGGAATAATCAAATACTTCCCCCATGAGTATTATTTTCCTTGAATATTATCCACCATGGACTCACAGATCTATTTCACATTTTTATGTGACTCAAATGGGTGGACGTAAAGTTATAACAGCAAAGGGACACAGGCTTCTGTAAGTGAAAATATACCACTTATTATCAGATCACCATGTGTGCAATACAAGACTGGGAGTCAAGAGTCTATTCCTGAGTCACTAATTTAGCTGGGAATATAGTTAATCCTGGTTTGTTAGGACAAAGGTTTCCTTTCTCTAAAATGGGTAGGCACACTCTATACTATATTTCATAGGGGGTCTTGAGGTATGACCAACCTTTGTAAAATGCCTGAAATCTGTGAAACAGAAGGACATAACAGCTTGGTAGTTAAAAATACAAAACAAACAACGTAAGTCACTAATATTCCATGTGACCCACCTTTTCCTTCTGATTCAGTTTCCTTGCAGATGATTGCTCAGGAAGCTGAAGCCACAGACTGAAAACATCCTGAAGCCATCAGATGCTTACCTAATGCTGGCGAACAGAACCCAGCCTAGTGTGCTGGCACCAAGATGACACCAGAGAGTCAATTCCCGTAGCTGACTCACTGCTGGCTTTAGGCGTAGTACAAAATGTATTGTTTTGAAGAAGGCGGGATTAGAGTTGTCTGCTCCCTGACACGTATGCTTGTTAACTTCTCCAGTGAGGGCACAGAGACAGAGCTGATCGTGACAGTATCTCACACTATGTGATACGAGGTTTTTTTAACAGCATCGAAGTTTGTGCCTTTAAGACACAGGAGAACTTCACGCTTTTTGATGTCCCTTGCAAAACAAGATAATACACACTAGTACAAGTTGATACATCACAGACTAGAGGGGGGATTGAACTGTACAGAACCCAAAAGTACCCGGAGGACAGAACCTGTAACACCCCGTGAAGAACAGAGGGATGGAGGCTCTGCAGAGAACACCAGGGATGTGGTGATAAGAGTCACTACTATCAAAAGCTTCAAATGGCAATGTCTACTTTATTCTCATGAAATCACCACTGCAAAAGGCCCTTCATCTGTACAACAAACAGATGTAATGGTTGCAGAGCAAACTTCTGCTTCACTGAGAAGCAGCCCAAAAGCTGCATACCTGCTCTGTGGAAATCAACCTCTGCAGGTAATCAAATTCTGCTTCTGCATCTGTACAACTACTGCTCCAACCCAGCAGCCAGAAACTGAATTAATTAAGAGTGAAAATAATTTACCTCTTGTAAATGAATCTCAAAACAAGCCTCATATTACATAAGGTGTTAACAGCCTCCAAGTAGCAAGAACTTCTGGTCATGAGCAGCTCATCGAAATTAAGACTGTGAAAAGAGCTCAAGGAATCTCCAGTCTCTAGTGGCAACAAATTTCTCATGGGCGGGTAGGCAAAACACACAAACTTTGCACTGATTTCATCATCCATCAGTGTTAAATCCAAGATAGAGATTATTCTCTTTCATTTCCTTCTCTTCAGGGTACAGCAGTTTCCTCTCCCTACAAGGATGGGTTTTCTACCGTATTTTTGTTCCCCGAAATAATCTACACTTAATTTTCTCTGTCTCACATAAACTCCCAAGGGGCAGCAGTACACTCTTATTTTTGCCAAGTGTTTGCTCAGCCATGTTCTCTGTCATCCTTGATGCAAGCTTTTGTGCCCAATAACACAATCTTTCTCAGATGGCACGTATGTTCTCTGTCGACACACACCCTCTATTTATTCTGCTCCTTCTCCCTATGTGCTGTGTGGGATCATTGCGCACTTCTTTATTGCTTTTGGCAAGTATTTGACTCATTCAAGAAAGCAATACAGGAAGACTGTACCGAAAGCAAACAAAAAAAGCACCTCCCAAAATAGACTTAATCCTTATGTTTGCTCTCCCTTTCACCAAACTGCCTGCTGGCAAAAATTCACATCCCTGTTCATTGGTATGCTTTTTTTGGCTGCTGGTCTTGAGAACATCTCAACAGCTGGATTTTGTGCAAACCTATATTCATATGATCTCATTGTGTTCTCATATATGGCCATTTCCAAGATGAATGTGTTTAAGAATGCTTTCTCTGCTGGTAATCAGTTACTAACTTTGGAGAACACAAATACATTTATAAAATATTCTTTCTTCTACTCTCAAATCTTACGTCTTACACTCAAAAATCTACTTTGCAATTGAACTGGTACTGTCACATACCCTGGATTTTTTATACTTATATTGCAAGTTAAGTTCTCTTACCCGGCAGCTTCCTAATATTTATAAATAACAAAAGTAATATGAGCTAGTTAACTAAGACCACTGAAAAATCTCAGGACAGGTAATACTACTGAAAACTAAAATCCCACTTGGCAGAAGTACTCCTTCTGGCTGCATTTGCCTGCAGTGGAAAAAACTTCTCTCTGATTACAGAAACAACCCCTGGAGTATAATACAAGAAGAAAGCCCACACTGTTTTGTTTAGTTCTCCATGGCTATCAGACCAGCACCTCACTATAGTCAAACAACAAGAAACAGAAAAATATGCAGCAAGTGCCTGGAGACTGGAGAACTACTCCATGAGCCTGAGAGAATTCATGAGAAACCTCAAGGAAATGTGCTGTAAAGGGCGTGAGTGGCCTCAGCAAAGGTGGCCTGGAATGGAAATTGCCTTATTTTTATAGTGTGTTGAAGGGAAAACTGATTCAATGCCTGTTGATTGCTTTCAAACAGTATAGCATCGAGGACAGCAGAGTGAGCAAACCGAGAAGCATCCGCCAACAGGATCCTTTTGCAATACAGAGAATGCATTGGGTTATTCTGCTTAAGAAAGGACAAAGGTAAAGGAGAAATACATCAAGAAAACAGCACTAACTATTCATAAATATTCTTCTGCTGTTCTCCAGTCTCCTCTCTCCAAAGCACAGACAATACACAGATAATGTCTCACTACAAAAATCATAGCCTACCACATCAGCATCTCGTATTCAAACACAGGGTAAAACTGAGGGCAGACTCCCTTGTTAGCTTTTGCGGTTCCCTCTAAAGGCCTGTTTATAACAAAATTAAGATTTCAGCAAGCATCATCAAATTTATTCTCAAAGCAAGAATTCATAAGAATTGCAGTATTGCTACATAGTGATTTAAGCCAAAACACCCAGAAAACACTGCTGCTCCAATTTTCACAGCTAACTGTATTTTTTATTTCATAAAAAATGTTAACGTATTCACACCAACCCTGAGGGCTCAATAAACACCAAGGTTGTTCTATGCCCTGTTTTACTCAGTGTCTCATCCAAGCTAACAGCTAAATTCCAGTGACAGAATCTCTATTACTGTTGCTATTTTGCCTTGCAACTAATCTTACAATCTAACTTGTTATGGAAGTTATTGGGGACGATCATACTTTGAACACTAAGATAGCATCTCTACAGGCTCACTTTCAGATATTCAAATAACTTGATTTTCTGACCATTAGGGCAGTGGTAATGACCAAAGAAATCTGTCCTAGTTTACAGGGGTTTATTTTCAATAGTTAAAACACTGCTTATCCTGGATAATGGCCTTCAGGACTAAGTAGCATGCGTTAATGGCCTTTCACCTTTTCCTTGCAACACTGGTAGTTTGAAAAAGGTAATTCAAATGAATATGAGGAATAAGGCCAGAAAGGAGATACCTTAAGTCTTTGAACATGAACCTAGAGGGACCAAAGCTTGACTCTTACCCAGTCACCACACAGGAACCCACAAGACAAACACCATTCAATTAAGATCTTGCTAGAAATCACACACATTGTCAACCATGAGCAGCGCTACTTTTGCATGTGACGTTACCAAGCCCAACTTATTTCAAAAACTTGCTGAACTGAGAAGAGCTCAGATGGCTTCCCAGGAGCTCCTATGATACTGTCCAAACATAAAGCATCACAGACACTTGACACTTTCCACATACTGCCCAAGAAAGATGTTTTCACTCCTCAAAATGAGCAACTAAAGGAAAAGGCCTCATAAGCTCATAAGATCTAAAAGAGACTGTGTTTTCCAGTGCTCTTGCTTTCCCTGTCCCAGACAAAATCCTACAGGGAAACAACCAGCACCCCTTGCTCCTCCTTTTTCCCTTCCTCTCCTTGCCCCGCTTGCTGTATCCAAGGCTTTTCACGCATTCCATTTGCAGTCTGTGCAAATAAATACAAGGGTAAAAAAACTTTGGGGAGACTGGACCACTGCCAGCTTGGCTGTGACGCTGGGCTGGAAAGGGTGTTTTTTAAAAGGAGGGAAGCAGAAGAGAACAGCTTAAGAATCTTGGCTCAGCCTGGGCATATTTCCACCTAACTCTGGCTAAACCTCGGCACGAACGGCTGTACAAGGAGTCGATACAGAGTGGGGGAGAGAGAGAGGGAGGGAGGCTGCGAGGCTCTCTACCAGAACTACAGCAGACCCCGGGAGCCTAGAACCATGCTTTTCCTTTGGGCAGTGGCATTTACTTTAGTCCTGCAGGAGCAAGATCCTTTAGGTAAGTGATTCTGAACTTGCAAAGCAGAAACTATAGCTTAATTATAGCATTATCAAAGCCTTTGCATGGGGTGGGAGAGGGAGGCAAATAATTGCTTGCTCTGGGTGTTCTATATGAAGGTGACACAGGTATTTGTCAAAATTCCATGGAAATACTGTTTTTAAGATGAAAAGTTACAGTTTGGTGCTATTAAAGTCCATCCTGTAGGAATATTGTTTTGGTAGAGACTTTTTCACTTCTTACAGGAGATTTTATCATGGCATCTTCAGAAATTTAGAACTACATTGAGGTGCAGCAGCCAGTGCCCTGAATTCCCATGATTGCCATTCCAGCAGCCTTATTAATATACACATTAATCCACCCAGAAATGAGATTGAAGTTCAAGGTGATTAGAGAAAGATTCTCCTTTATTCAAACCCTTCTTTTTAAATGTGCTGGTAACAGCACCACGTTTTTCTTTCTTCTGCTTTGGATTACTTATTCCTGAGATTCTGAGGCATATAATGCCTTCTTCAAATGCCTTGGGAGTACAAAGAATAAACACAGAACATCTGATAAGCTTGCATCTGAATTCAACTTTCATTAACAGGAGATTAGTGCTGGAATAACCTGTAATCACACTGTAGTGTGACTGAAAGCTATTTGGTTTGGCTGGTCCAAGGTTTTACAGTCCCCGTGTAACCACAAACCTGGCTCCCCAACCTGTTTGTACTACGTATTTTCTACTAGTTGAGGCCCAGCTTTCTTTTCCCCTCTGCTACTACTTCTTGACAGCACAATTTCATATCAGGGTAGTAAGATCTTATCACACTCAAAACATTTCCTGAAAAACTCCAAGCCCCTTCTGCCCTCAAGTCCTAGTTACTCCTTCCTACTTAACTGGGTCTGTAATGTTTATCGTGATGACCTGAAACATCAGTGCACCAGCAAGAGCACTCTAACTTGTTTTCATCCCACAAGAATTCACTATCCTCTTGTGAGTTTTGCAACCATCACAAAATTAAACACAAAATTAAAGAAAAATAAAAAAGGCTGGAAGAATGTTTGTGTTTATTCCCCAAAAAGTACTGTTTTAAGCTGAAATCATCAACAAACTCAGATAAAATCCAGCTAAATAGAATAGTACTTGAATAATAACTGCAGTGGAGACTAGTACCCAGTATCATGCCAGGTGGTAGCTACTCAGTCAGGGAATCAGGTTTACTGCCTCAATAATGTACTTTATGTAGGGTGGGAAATTCTGTCTCTGTCATAGGCAGAGGAGCAACCTGCCTGGCTAACAGGCTTAAGAAAGTCATCCCCACTTTTCCTTTGCTACCTTTGAGACCGGGAATTTGATTTCCTTGCAGATTTCCCCATCCTAACTCACATGAGTTCCTCTTAGAAATTATTTGGATTTGCCCAAACTAGAATTTACATTTTAATTCAGCCATTAATATGTATAAGCAATCTCTCATTCTCAGAGCTCAGCCTCCAAACCATTGAGGAGCAGAGGCTGGCACAGGGACCATTCTGGATGCAACCACTTCCTCCTGCCTAACGGGCACAGTTTATACATAGTGCTTTCCTGTTGGTGCTGAGTTAGTTTGTGGGGTGCTGCCCAAATGTAGTGTACAATATAGCTCAGGGCACTATACTTCACAGAATATTCTGAATTGGAAGTGACCCACAAGGATCATCGAGTCCAACTCTTAAACGGCACCACTGCCTCCCTGGCAGGAATTGAAATCCCGGTCTCCTGCACGAGAGGCTGGGACACTCACCACTGTACTAAAGTGGATTTTACTTACCTCAGTTAAACGTGTTTCCATTCTTAAAACAGCCTCCAGGCAAATTTTTCTGAGGGCTGTAGCACCCCAACAGCAAAGTCTTTGCTCCATCTTTATGAGCGGCAGCAAGGTGACCTGGGGTCCTTGGGTAAACAAGTACCTGGCACTCAGGCTGGCCCCACTGACATGTGCCATTTAGCTGAGCAAACCAAACACTGAGATTTCTACTAGGGAAGCAGCAACAGAGAGCTTCAGTGGAGGCACTGCTACTCAGTACTCCACACTGTGACATGATTTGCTTTTAAACAGCAGAAGTTTCATTTGATTTTAACTACAGGTTTAACTATTTAACCTATACTCGATGTTACAGGTACTTTCTATACTTATAGAAACATACAGGCGTTCTTACCTCCAATGCAAGTCTTTGCAAAACATTTATCTGAGCTCCAACAAGGAAGGAGAAATAAAGTTCATCACAACAAAATGTCCCCAGAAATAGGTGTGTTTGTGACCATGAGACATGTGAAGATAGGGGTTCTGTACAGAAGTGAGCCTTTTTACTGATATTCTGTATCTGTAAAGCCCTATGTTTTTTATGTTTAGTTAAAAGGAATTTATTAATGGACTAGGTAACCTCCATGTGTAAAGCAAAAGTTAATATCAAACTCCAAAAAAAAAATCAGGAGTTTAGAGATACAGGACTCGTACTGTTCATCTGCAGGAACTGGCTCTAATTCACAAATGCAGCTGATCTGCTGGGGTTGAAGTAATTTTGAGGCTTGGCCATGAACACCAAGATTCAGTATGTACATATGTATGTGCATGTGTGTCTTCCCCTCTCTCTCTACTTTGAGTTGTTGCAAAACACATGAACTGTCTGCAAAAAAAAAAATCCTAAAAAAAGTCCTTTGACCTGTTTAAATATTAGAGAAAAAAAAAACCTTAAAACAATATTACGTATTTCATTGTACTTATTTCTTTTTACTACCATGACTTAGACATATGCAAACTGCACAATCAGAGCTGACTAATAAGTACCTCACACACTCCCCATGACTGTAGTTCCTGTTGCTAAACACAGACCAAAGGCCATGTCCTCATAAAATTGAAAAACTCTTTATCCCCTGCTACCAATGGTTATCCTAAAATTGATGGTGGTGTACAATAGTTGTGTATGTCACACTTTCCACTTTTTAGCCAGCCTTAACCTCAGTAATTCTACAAAACTTACATTCTCTACATACACTATGACATAGCTCCTCTTCTTCCTAAAACAGCTCATCCCCTTCTCCACACACAAGTATGTCCTCTACAGCTACCAGCTACAATCCTCCTTAGCCTTAGTTTCCATGACAAATATATATTCAAACAGAAGCAAACATATAATAAAGGCAAACTTCTTTACAGCCCAAAGCATTGTTGTAAGTTACAGGATGAATTAGAGTAAAATCAGCATATTACGTAGCTCATGTTTCTTATCAGTCCAATTCCCTGTAGTCATTTTCCATTGCAGCAGCAAGTGCAAGAGGATATTCCTGGCTGCTTGTTCAGAAGACTAGCATGCTGGAAACACTCCGAGCCAACACCTCCCTCACAGCAACATTTAATTTTAATCCTTCTTCTTTTGAATGAAAATATACAAAACTTAAGTGCTCTTACAATCATAGATATGGTCACACAGCTGAAAGAAGAAGTGGTTTTTCAAGTAGCAATTTTGCTTCTGGCAGATACCCATGGCAGGGGCCCAGCTTTTTCTGGGCCTGAAAAAAAGAGTGACCACTGGCAGCACAAACCATCCTTGGCTTTGTGCACTCTGTCTCCACTGCTGGGTGAGAGATTAACCTCCCTTATGAAATGAGAATTACACGGATAATAATATCAAAAGCTCTCTCCAAGTGAAGTAGGTTTACACAGAAATATGTAAGCAACAACTCTTTCAAGTCCCATTTCTGATTCTGCATATTTCACAAGCACAAGTGATGCATGGTAGGACCAGAACACATCATAACATGACATCTCACACGTAGGTGGCTGGGACAGACCAGTTAAAGATGTGAGATCTGGTAGGCTGATTCCTGACCCGCCCTCACTACCACGTTTCACAATGCATGAGATTTCCTCTTTGGTCCCTCTCTTTTGGGGAAAAAAGAATTAAAGTACAATGTTAACTGATCTAAGATCTGAAATAATACTCATAGTAGCACATTCTATAACGTGATAACCCAAGTATGGACCAGGTCTGCAAGTTTGGAACTTGACTTTCTGATACGGTTATTTAGCTTCTAAAATTAATATTAAAACCAATTGATTTTGTGGAAGAAACTTATTTCAGGATGCTTCCATTATCAGAGGCTCATGAATTTTGGATACCAGAGGAATCCCTTGAATTTTGTTTCATGTCTGAAATCTTTCTACGACTTGGCATTTAGGTAGCATTTGAAGTATTCAGTGAATGTATTGAGTGAAGATTAATCCCTAATCAGGCATTAAAAACTTCCAATGTAACATTCTTGAAATAATTAAAAAACCCCTGAAACTAAGCAAACCAATTTTCCTATGACTCCTAAATTTCAAAATACTTTTCTACTGTCAATATTGTCTTATACCACAGTTTAAGATTAATTTGGGGAAACTGGTAGCTATATATAAAATCAAGGATGCCAATGTAATTAAGGGCTAACATAACTGGAAACTAACTATGATACCTTTAAGAACAGCCCTCAAAATTAAATAGGACTAACAGTCTTAATACGGTCTTCAGTCTGAAAGCGCTAGTACTGACAGTATCAGTTCAGGTTAAAAGCAATTGAATCTTTCCTGAATTCAGCTGAAAGTTATCTTCACCAACCACTTTTGTAAACCATGTAATTCTTGAGCCAACATTTTAAAGGTATATGCACATGTTAAAGTTGAATTCACCACTTCCTTATATTTAGAGAAAGCAAGGATCAGCACATCCCTTCAGAGTTCTGTTCCATTCTTCCCAAACTGGTTAGTGGGTTCACTATTTTAATGTGGTACTCAAGTTCATGATCTTTTTCCTATTAGAAATGTTTATTTTCTCATGGAAAGCTTTCTGGCCACCTCATGCTATACGCTCCAGGAATAAAACAATACTGCTAAACCAAAGGCAGTGCAAAAACAAGAACACACAGCATAGTATGTTTTCTTGAAATGTTACATGTTCTCCTTTATTCTCCTTGCTCCATCACATGTTTTCAGACTTCATTATTTGCCACCTGGTTCCTGTTCAAACCTCACGTGTCTTGCACTTGGCTTGTGCCCTGCTTTGTTTTACCCCTCTCGCCCTGCTGAGCACAATGTGAGCTCATAGTTAACTTTCAAAGCCCCACTGAAAATAGAATGAGGCAAAAGTAATTTTATAGATTTTAAGACCAATGGAGAAAATTGTGGTCACTTACCTCGACCTTCGCTGTAACACAGACCAAAGAATCCAACCCAACAATTTCTAGCTCAAACCTCTAACTTCAGTTTGACCAGCAACTTGTTACAGGGATCCCTCGATACTACGCGCTTCATTATTCGCAGCTTCAATTCATCCCGTGGGGTTTTCCCCCCACGTTACCAGCTTGTCCTAGATTAGAACAATACATTCCAGAGAAGTTGGGAACCTTCCTGGAGTGGAAAAGAAAAAAAACTCCTCCTTATCTACTTCACTACACCTTTTGAATCAAAGGGGCTTTCGGTCAAAAAATGTAGCAACAGAAAGGAACAATTATTTACATACATATATATATATATGTATACAAAAGAACAAACAGTAACACAACGGTAATAAGGAGAAAAGCAAAACAAAAAAAGGCCAAAAAGAACACTCCATCCCTGCCCCCGCACAGCCATCAAGAGCCATTAGCTCTCCAGCTAAAAGACAAAGGGAGTCCTCCACCTCCACCCAACAACTCTTGGTGAGGAATTCTGTCTTCTGTTTAGTTCATACAACATCTCCCTTTGAGTTTGAGAACACCACGGCAATTACTGAAAAATTAAATCTAACCCAAGTTTACCCTATTTACTGTTACTTATCGCGGCATGCTCCAGAACAAACCCCCGAGATATTCAAGGGTTTATTTTATTAGGAAGGATACTTACGAATACCTACCAGATCTGTGTGATTACATACTTCAGTTCCGTCAGTCCTAGTAAGACCAGAAACCGACAGCAAAAAGACAGTTGTTCATGTTTATTCTGATGCTTACCATCAGAACTGCTTGGATGATCAAAATGAACCACTTAGTAGGATCTGGATAGACAGAACCTCGACAGTCCTAGAAAGGGACTTCTTCAACATCTTGGGGGGCTGCGGGAATACTGCATATCAAATGTAAAGGAGGCAGAGGAGCTTAACTGAGCAATAATCTAAATCTGAGGCCTTTGCTCTTAACCTGTTTGCTAAGGTTGTTTTGATTCTGACTTCATTGTTTCTATCCCCTGTTACAAGATCAAGTTTTGTACAGTCAGGCTGACCATCATATGAAGATTTTTACTCTTCATCATACTACTTTCAAACTTTAAGCATGTTCTTTTATTAAACATACTCTCATTAGCAATCAATTTGGAGATGTTCCATTCCCCTGCTGGTGCCTGACAGCACAGGGTGATTAGAACTACGCAGATTTATGGGCAGTATCAATGTAGCACAGAGAACTTAATCCCAGGAAAAAAGGCACAAGTCATTTTCTTATCTTCAACAAGAGAGTTCTGGTTCTTGAGGGTAAATAACCTCCTATATATCAAATAGAACAGACTTCAGGAATTCAACTAAGCGTCTCACTGGCAGGAAACATCAGGTGGAAATTTGCAGATAGCACATTAACTGAAAGGTAATGTTCTCTCTGCCATACTGAAATGTTACAACTGTCTGCATGAAATAATCTATTAAGTTTCAAATGAGAGATTTAAGGCACTGAAATATGCCTCCTACATACTTGCTTAAGCTGCCAATACACATTTTAAACATGTAATTTACACGGCATACAAAGAACATTTTTAAAAGCGTTTAGCTTTAAAACTTACTACCAGAGTTTTCTGCATTTATGCATGTGCTAATTCACATTTTAAAAATGTTTCTTCAGCAACTTCAGAAAGCAAGTACATGGAAGTATCTTAAAAGGCCACTAGTCTTTTGCCTTGCATGGCTTGCAGCCTTCCACTCTTCGTTTCCTTTACACAGTCACTGTAATTACATGAGGTAGAGATGCTGCTGGAGTAAGGTCAGTGCCAAAGGCAGATTATCTCATTTTCTTTCACCAATTGCAATACTGAGAAGGGCAGTACTAATAACCACCTCTTCGAGCACATAGAAATTATTGCTTTGGTTTAATTGCTTGTGGTCACCATAGTGACCCAGATATGTGCCGTATTTACAAGGGACCGGATGTGTCCTGTGAAGAGCCCATCCCCAAGATAAAGTTCTGGGTTAAGAGCTAAAGCCAGACAACAAAATAACAGTGAGGGTTTGGAGCAGCCAAAGCCTCAAGCAAGGATTTAAAAAACAGAAGAAATCTACACTTGTGACAAAAACCATTCACCTGAAGTACCCTGTTCTGGCACAATGGCAAAGGCACACCTCTGTTCTGGTGTGGAAGTCACTAACCAGACATGGACATACAGGTCTTGAGAGGGTTTCTGCAAGGTCAGCCTCAGCCACCTCCATACTGTAAAGTCTAGAACTAGGCAAGCTTTGGCTTATACTAACTCTTACGCTTGTTAACATCAGCTGTCAAATGCTTCCTGAGACTCTTAGGTTTGGACTATTTGTCAAATTTTTCAGGCACTGTGCTACTTCTGTGGTTCTGAGCGACATCTTAAAGCCCTGTCAGACTAGAGTGAGACACCTCACCCTCCTTTGGCAAGCCCATTACAGTTGATAACATCAAAATGAGCTCTGAGTGACAGAGAGCTGTCTGCCTCTGTGTCAGAAGAGAGGAACAAACCACCCCAAGGAACCAAGAGCTACTGAGTCCTGTATCTCATAGGACCCCTTTACTTAGGTCTCTAGATGCACACAAAGCTGTGCAGTGCTTTGCTAAGCTCACAGTGAGATGCAACAACCTTACATCGGCTATGCCTATCACAGCTCTGCGCTGAACAAATGGCAGCCATCAATCATATCTCACCTCCCCATCTGCCTAGAAGACCAGCCAGCCCAATGCTGAGGTTTGTGCTGAACAGAATTCTCCCTTACACTAAGCTAAATCCATTATTAAACTGGCATTTTGGATCAGACTTCTGCTTCAAAAATTCACTTTGTGGCTTTAAGGTCCTGCATCAGGAACAAGGTGAAAGAAGTCCCTGTAGAGTGCCAACCATGGCCTTAGGCAATTTGAAAAGGCCAGAGTCCCTGGATCTGTCTGACTTGAGCAGGACACATTTCTGCTTCTCTTACAGCAGAGGTCTGAGCTTTCTTTAATGGATGAGCATGATATAAGATGCATGATTAGAGACAAGGCCAACACTATCTTGAGCCAGCCAACATTAGCTCTCTAGCATTTCTATTCCTAGGGAACAGGTGAAAGTGGATGAGTGAATGATATGATCTAGATGTAGATGTTAGGTTTAGTTGGATTATAGGTTGGACTAGATGATCTTCAAGGTCCTTTCCAACCTTATCTATACTGTGAATACTGTGAAAGTAAAGAAGCCTGATACATAGGTTATGGCTGATCAAAAGCTCCTTTAACAATTGTGTACAATTGATGTTAGCCTTCACCCGAACTTTACCTCTGACCTTGTTTCAGCCATCTACAGCTAGATTAACACAGTGAAAAACAAACTCCTGGGGGATTATTAAATTCTTCCATTTGTTCTTAGTCCACCTAATGATTTCTGCTGTCTCTTCTCACAGTATGTTTATAATTAGATCGGCAAATGCTCGCAGCAAGCAAGAGCTGATCCACAATTACCTTACCCCCATGCTTTCTGCTTGCCCTTGGTTCTGTCTCCAGTGTGACAAGTGGCAGTTCAGAGTACAGAACAACTGGGCTTGACACTGAGAGCTAGAGCTGCTAGTATTGGAAAGGTAGAAATGTTATTAATCTCTATCAGCAAAATAGATCTTACCTTCCTGTTACCATATTACGTATTAGGAAAACTAAAGTGCATAGACAAAGACTGGCTACTGTTTTGTACCCTCTTTTTCTAATGTTTTCAGTCTCTCCATACTGCTCCAGTCATGATGGAAAAAACCTGTAAAGAAATAAAAATTTTGAGAGGTAGTATGGTTCACTTGACCACTAAGTTAGACGGCAACAACACTCAAACCACTACCAGAAAACGAGGGAGTGGGGGGTGTGGAAATGGGCAGCTGCCAAGCAGCCGGCGTTGAGGTACCTGCCGTAGTGCAGCAGCCTTTGGGATCCTGTCCCAACAGCACCACCGCCTGGTGAACCCACTAAAACACCCCAACAACCAAATCTCTGTAATGCCCAGTAGTACATCAGGTCACATTTTAATCCTCTTCTCCTCCCGGCCCTCCACCCTCCAGTTCCAAGGATGCTTTTCCAGCTCAGCGTGTTTCTCTCACCCCACCAAACGGCAATGACTACAATCCCTGCTGACATGCGTTCGCCATCATTTGACACCTGCACTCCAGAAATCTTAGCAGAGACTTCCAGTGGAAGCACTGCAGCAGTTTCCAAACCACTGCTCTGGCACAACAGCACTGAAGACATAATAAGTTGCTGCTTCTGTTTTTTAGTGCTCCTTTTAACACAAGCTCAGTTCTCTTTGTTACAATAAAGCAGTGAGAGAATGAGTTACTGCTGCTCTCTCAATATCATAGCAGCTTCAAGCCTCAAACAAGAGCAAGAGCTAACTTTACATTTGGTAAGATACATTATCACTTCAGTGGTCTTTAAAATATTCTGCCATGGTTCTATGCACAGGTATTAAACTCTAAATGCTACTTAATGTTGCACAGAAGCTACCAAGAGCAAATTGCCTCCATTAAAGCATGGACACATGGAATAGAGACAGCAGAATGAAAAGTTCAAAGAGCAAGAGCTCACAAGTACTGAGAGGTGAATAAAGGTAACTGACAGAGATGACTGACTGTATATAGCTGCACATGTGAGTGGCTGGGTCAGCAAGTGACATCAGGTGCACATACTTGTATTATTTCCCTTCCCACTGCAAAGTCAGACTACCTGGGACAACTCTGGGGCACAGACGAACCATCAGCCACCATGAGTATCCATTTGGAAAGCGGACAAATTTAGCTACTCTTCAATGTTTTACCATACCAGCTGCTTCTGAAGAAAGACTGAAAAAACTGTTGTGTAAGGCAGATCTTCCCAATGCTTAGGTTTTACAGTTGTAGAGATAGTTACAGTCTGTAAACTTACCCTACATAGGTGGGAAAAAATCAGGCTATGTAAAACATGTAAGACAAAAAACACCCATGGCAAGAGAAAACACCTTGTTCCAACCATGACAAGCAGGCAAGGAGACATTCAGCACACAGCACTGAAGCATAGCTGCAGTTACTGGAAGAAAGGTTCAGTTCCTACATTTTGTTCACAAATAATGTCGTTTAGCCTGGAAAATACCTCTTCAAAAGTCAGAAAGGCAAAGACTGCTATTAAAAACCTCCTGCTAATCAACTGTGTTTTTCCAGCTACTGCAGATCCTCTATTACCTGAAAGCGTGGGAAGGGGAAGCTGGTGTAATGAACATGACACAATCCATGAACGCTTAGATATTATTGAAGAGGTAAGAGGGATTGTGCTGGCTCCTGAACCTTGCCAGACCTCTGCCCTATCCTTTTGACCAAGAAAAGGACAGATGTTTCTAGACAGTGTCCTTTCTTGAGTTTATTAGAATAAAGGGACTTCTTTTTTCAGATGTCATAGCTTGTAACTATCTATAAAGCCATTATCATAACCTTGATGAATTCAAAAAAGCTGACTAACCAAACACTATTATATATCAGGCTCTTCTAAAAGGTTTATAATTTATTATTTTTAATCTAACAATCTCAAAATTGATATTCATAAAGTTGCACATTGGCTCATGGGTAGATACGAGTTCTACAGGTGACTCCATGACTGATGGAAGAGTTTCTGCTCACCTCTGCTGACACTTCAAGAGCTACATGAACTATGACTGGGATTCTATGAAAGCTCCAAACTTTGAATTTTTTTCCCTGCTGTCTTAAGCACTCCTAAGATACGTCACAACTATTCTCAGTTGGGTACCTCCTAACTCCATGCTGTTGGTTCTCAAATGGCAATGTTACCTCTCTCCTCTGCCCTAGTCCCAGCCCTCTTCTTTCCACCGCATTATTTTCCACGCAGATTCTTTTATTGGATATGCTGGTGGCTCAGAAATGAGAAATAATTAAAAACAAATTAATGCAAAACTCCCTCCAAGAAGTCAAAAGATGGGTTATTCTTACTCAGGGATGATGCAATGCAAGTCTTACAAAACGAAGTGCTAACACTTTGTGCCACGAGAGGGCAGCAGAACACAAGGAATATTTAAACCTGCAATGCGCAATATAAATTAAATTAGAGGTTTGCAATATGGGACACTGGGTTCGCACACATCTGCTACAATTCCTTCCACTTGACCCTTTGACTGCATCCTTTCTCCATTTCTCTCTCGTTTCCATTAGAAGGTAATAAAAACAGTGGAGCACCTAGAATCTGAAGTTAAATCACTCCTCAACATCATTGACGAGACATCATCAAATATCCCCATCGTTCCAGGAACTCCATTTGTAGACATTTTTGATGGTCAGTATCTAGTTGGGTATAACAAATTGAAAAAAGTGTTATGTATGTTATCAGCAAATATTCCATCTTTTGTCCCCCAGGATGTGAATTAATACCTTCATTCAATTCAGGGTAGTCAAGGCCTCAGCAGAAATACTGAGTCCAGTACGGAACACCACATTTCAACACTCATTAAAGAGAGGGCTGAAAGAAGAGGGGAGGGGGAAGCAGGGAACACCACAACCAAACAAACTAAAACCCAGTGAAGGAGCTAGACATATGAGCTACACAGAAAGGTTATTAAATTGGGGATGTTTAATCTAAAGCAGATTGAAGTAACCCTTCAAAATGTGTAAGACTGACACAAATGAGAGCTGTTTCCTTCCCTGTTACCAAAGAGAATAAAAGAAGGAACAACAGAAAAGACTAGGCAATCTCAAGGTCTTTCAGTTTTAAGATGCTGTGATTTTTTAACTTCATGTGTAACAAAATAAAGGAGGGCAATAAAATAAAAAAATAATAAAAATATTGCAGGTATTACCATTTTGGTATTTTAAATCCAACTTCGACACACAAGCCCCTCACACTAACTGTGCTTCTGGGCAAATATTTTTGGAATAAATTAAACCACAACAGACATTAGTTGGATGAGACCACCTATTCTACACAGCTTCTTATAATCCTCTGTCCTCTCCATTCCTCTGCTCAGTATCAATAGTGCATTTAACAAGGTCAGAGACACTCCTGGTGGAAAATAAACCTTGTGGAAAGACATAAACCTCCAGACATGTTTATGAAGTCAGTTTTTGTCATAGCTAGGTCCTTGGTTTGTTCATTTGTGATAGCTGTACATGGGCACACTACAGGGCACTTACATGACAGAAGCTGGGCTCAAAGTACACAGCAGTAGAGTTTAAGCTGGTTTTTAGTTCTTGCAGTTGGCTGTATTGATCTGGTCACCACAATTAATGTCCTCACCAACTTTGTTATCCACTAAAATTTCCATTTTTCTCGGAGAGGGATTAAATTAACTAAGTATTCCAGTAAAAGTGAAATGTATTCCAGTAAAGTGTGACAGTGAACTTATAATAGAAGCCATGAGTAAACTTCAGCACATTTGCAGCACATCTATAGTAAATACTATTCAGATGGAGCTAGCACCAACTGCCAAATGACTCAAGAATTACAGATTGGATCTTCTTTCTATGATTTCATGAATCAAAGTGACAATTCCCCACTTTAGAGTAGTAGGGTTCATGTTTTAAATGAGATTTTTCCACAAAGATTGATCCTGATCCCATAACCAAAAATAATTACATCAACTCTTCTTTATACAGATATCAGCTGAGCACTGTGAAGACAGAAGACAGCCACATGGAGCAGTGGGGTTGTCACAAACATTTGCACTTCTGCTCACTTAATAAGCTTGCGTTTCCAGAATTTGTGCAGCTATAGTTCGCCTTCTGTGATCCTGTGCTTTATAATAAACAGCTATTTGCTTTTAGACACTGTTTCAAAGCTTTCTATTTTAAATCTTTCAGCAGCCCTACTTTATCAAAATCGCGTTTCAAACACAGCATTGTCAGTAACAAAACAAGATCAGGCGGTGTCTGGGAGTAAAGCACAGCTAATAAACTTCCCTTCGTTCAAAAGCTTCCTCCTCCCCAGGCAAAAAAGTAAACTATTGCTATTGGTGTCAAACAACAAAGACGTGCTTTCAGTTGCCATCTCCTCTCAAGACAAGCTCAGATTGCCTGACAGAAACGAGTGAGGTCTGGCTTTGGACAGATCACATTGCTGCCACTGACTGAAACAGAAGTCCTGTCAGCATGTCCCAGTCAGAATTTGTCATTTGGACACAGAGCCATCATATTTTGTAATCTTTACACTCTTCTGTCTTGCCACAGTGACAATGCAATCAACAATTAAATCCATGACATCACCATTTTCTTTCAAGACAAACAGCGACACAACTAGGAAAAAGGACCTGCCAGGCCCTTACACAATGGAGGGAGTGCACACAAATGCTTGTGAAATAAAAGGAGTCTGCATGTTCTTGACTGACAAGCAATCTATTTTCACTGACCTAGTCAGAAAACCTCTTCCTCTTTGTACTTTTTTTCTTTAGATGTTTCTATTTTGAGAATGGCAAGCTGAAGAGATGCCATCCACGTCAGCAGAGAATAAAAACTCTCAGTTCCAAGAGTAAAAGAAAATACAACATGCAAAATGAAAATACTGAGCATTAACTACAGATCACATACATCATGTACAGACATCATGTTCATCAACAGCACGCAAGTCCCAAACTCTTGTCAACACAACAGTTTCTGAATAATCCTGTGCATTCAAGCAGAGAACTTCTATGGAAAAACTCAGTTTCATAAACTGAGTCATCGCTCACACACAAAACATGAACACCAAAAAGCACAGTCTGCAAAGATTCAGAAGACAGACAGATTTAATTTCATAGTATGTTCTTATATTTGTATCTCTTCATATATTTAAGGCACATTTCAAAACCTTTAAACATTATCTATACAATCTTTACTGCTGTCAAAATCACTACTGCCTCATGACAGTTTGCCTTCAGAAGAATGAAATGTGGAAAACGTCTTCCTTGAAAACAATCAAGGAAAGAAACACAGCTTGACAAAACTTCTTTCGAACAGTCTTAACCATACACAAAAACTCAAGGCTGCTATTTCCACATATCAGGAAGCTGGACAGCCTAAAATCAACTCTGCATACAATATATATAAAACTTGCATTAAAATGGCACGCAATGTTTATACAAAACGACACCTTCAATCATACAACTGTGATTTTTGTTTCATAAAACAAACATTATTTCAGCATGATATAAGCAGAAAAGAAATAATGACCTGCCATTCATGGGTTGCTAAGAGTGCTATAAAGAATCCTGAGCAGATGGCACATAAGCTTGGTATTTCAGGGAATTTTGGCATTTATTACCTACTATTTTTTAACTGAATATATATGCAACATTATCTTTAAAATGCAATTGCTTTAGAAGAAACAGGTCATTACATAACAATTTTTAGAGGAAAAAAGATGCTTTACAGCAAAAACATGAAAATAGCAGCTTTTTAAGAAAAGCTCAATACTCCATTCAGTCATTTCCACCACACAACTTGAGTAGGATTTTCCGGTAGTCTCCCGAAGTATCACCCTGGAAAGGAACCCAGAAAAAGAAAAGTTGAAGAACAACCAAAAGAGATGAAGCCGGGGCTGAAGAACTAAGAACTTTCTTTCAGGGATGATTGGGCTCTGCTTCTACAGAAATAAGCAGCAGAGTTTATATACACGTAACTGTGCACATGCATGCCCCTTATTTACTGACGCCAGGTGTTGACTAAGTCCAGTCCATTAAATGGGTAGTCTGTCCTGTTTCTGAAGGGTAAATTTTAATGCCCAAACAAATGAGAAGTCAGCAGAGGAAGAGATACACAGTTTTTCCACCAGTGTGTCTCTAATTTTCACTCATACATTGGAGCTTACAGGGCATGCAACTACTGTAGTAGAGGCACATCTTCACTCCAGAATCACATACTTGGGAAAAGCTTCTGCCAGATAATGCTCTGTGGCACATGGCGGAAACATCATACAGTTGCTGGCAAGCATATCAAGACATTTGGTACACACCCAAGGCCTCAGAATCCCTGCAGGATTCTTTCCAAACACCAAGTTACAGCCCCTCAGTGTCAACAGCAGAAAGAGTAAATAGGGGCTTAACAGATCTGGTGCCCTCATTACAAGGTAAATGAAAATGGCACCAGTCACTTTCCTCCAGCTCTCATTACCCTCCCATGGGACAGGCATCCTCTTGACTGTTGCTATAGCTTAGTAGCAGGAGGGTGGATCAACTGCTAAAGAATCTGAAGCTTAGTCTACTTCCAAAATCTTGTCTTTTCAACAGAAAGAGAAGGTAGTCCTCTACAAGATTTTTAGGAGCTTTACATTCTTTCAACACATACATGAAGTAAAGCACCACTGTTACTCAGTTGGCAGACTGTGTGGTTTCTACGAGATCATATTCAGAGATTGGGACAGACTAGGCTTGAAACTAGGTTCCTGAAACCCCTCTGGATGAATTTTCTTTTCCATCCCTGGTCCTTGTCTGTTAGTTTCTTTCCCATTCTGAGCTCATCTACCCCCTGTGCACAAGAAAGTGCTGTCTGTTCTCCGGCATGCGAGCCTCCACTCTCCTGATGAATGCAACAATGAATGCCACGCTCAGGGCAGTTAACAGCTACTCAGGGTAAGGATACATGTTCTATCATGGCATGGAGGATAAAATCTCCAAGTCTTACAGTGATGTCCGTGTACAGGGATCTGCCATACATCCGCTTGTACTCTGCACGTATGTCCAGCAGGTCAACCTCGCTGCGCGACACCATGATCCGAATCAGAGTTCTGTCTTTTGTTCCTGCTCCCTGAAACAAACCAAACAACAACATAGCATGTTAATAACATGAGGAAATGCTGTATGATACAGCACTAGCAAGAAAACAAATGCTTGTTTACGAGCATAACCCCACTGACAAATGAACATGAACAGAATTTGGCCTATCATGCTTTAACAAAGCACACTAAGTAGTATCTCTGCATAACAACAGTTTGAAAAAAAAGAAGGGGAGGGACAGAGGTACAGGGTTTAGTGGCCTATTTTTTATTTCTGCTAGACCTCTCTACTTAAAAGGTGCAATTTTCAATGAGTTTTAAGCATATTTGTGTTTTACCAAGGGAAGACTTTGTTTTATGTATGGTTGTACTTATCTGTTAAATAGACCAAACTAGCTAGGTTTTTCCAGTCTTGCATAATAATGTCTGTATCCTGTTAGTCATCTGCCCGCTAAAAAATGTGATCCCTCCAGAGGAACAATTCATTCTAATCAGCTGTACAAGAATTTTTAAAAAGCCCACACTCTCAGTTTATGTAACTTGTCACAAGGACCTACCTTCATAGCTTTCTGTAATCTCTCTGCAAAAAAAGCTGGTGTGTTCTTGAGACACTTAACTGCAAAAAAGAACAGTATTACAGCAATCAGGCATTCCTACTCAATCACAACTCAGTAATTTTTTGAGTATGTCCTACATAGTCACATGCTTTAATTTTACAAAAACATACACTCGATACAATGCAGCCTCCAGTCCTTCCTTTAGTCGCTGAAATGTTTCTTAAACTCAACAGTAGCTGCAATGAAGTTCAAGCACCTACACTTCATGGCTCAAAGCAAACCTTTCTGTCACTGGAAACCAACTAGTGTGAAGCAGCCATAATGAACCTTTAGTTTAATGACCAGATTCTTGCTCATGAAGGAAAAAGCGAGGATGGCGAGGGGCCAGAAGACTTGAAGGAACACATGTGGTGGTCCTGGCTTCTTAATTTTGAATGTTCAGGCCATGCATCTGCAAGGTGTGACAAATTCCTGCCCTGATACAAGTCCTGCCTCTATGACAGTAGAGAATCAAACGTAGATGTTTTCCTCCCCTTAAGGGTGAGTCACCACAACCCTGACCTGAAAGTCTTATTTTAGCAATGAAGTTCATCAAGACTTCTGAAAAATTCTTAACATGCTCATTTAGCAAGGACTGAATTTTATATTTAATTAGCACAGTTCATTAGAAATCTGAAGGAGCAAAATCTAAATCAAATTACAATCATGTTAATTAGGATAATGAAAGAACCCTTTATCACTCATCAGAATTGAAATCTATACATTGATGCAATGTTGGTTACAAGTAAACAATCATGCAATCTGAGGAAAACTAAAGTGAAAACAGACCATGTGACATTTTATAGCACAGAAGGGTATCAAAATCAATCACAAAAAATCAATACAGAACCAAAGGGGCGAACCTAACTATGTATTTCACAGCAACACACATTTTACATAGGAAGAAGTACTTTTCTGAGTGGGAAAATGTAGATGAGAGACAGCAGTTTAGCACACAACCACTAATGATACGTATAATACTAGTAAAAAAATAATGACAAGATGAAATGCATGTTTCTGTATCACTGTATTTAGCTGAAACAACACACTTGCACTCCAAGATGTTTAAAGATGTTATTGTAAGTTACCAGTTGTACAATCCAGAAAGCTTTAAAAAAGGCAAAATTAAATATTTTCAATTAGAAAAACTTTTTTCCTGAAAATGAGGTACACAGAACAAATGATGGTAACATAATTGACTGATACGTATATCTGTATATACATATAAATAGGAAAAAAACCCCACAAGATCAGTAAAGGGAGTTATTCAGTGAATACTAATGACAAGCCTTTCTCAAAATGCTACCGACTTCTTTCCAAGATACAGTCTCAATTTTGGAACTGTATCTACATGAAGACCTGTCAAGTTGCTGCAAAGCTCCATTACATCAAATGTCTCCCAATCCCTGAGAGTAGTTTCTTTACCCAGGCAATCTTTTTCTACAAACACTGGGAAATACCTTTTGCCCAAGCTTGGTTTTCTAACAATACTTCCTGAGGTGACAAATTTTGAATCCTGGAAAAGTTCTGCAAATGTATCACACACAATAAACTAGACCTGGTTTGGGTCATTAAAAGACCAGCACTGTGGCAAGCAAAGAACAGCAGTTACATACTTCACATACGCACAAGCCAGAAAAAATGAGGCTTTTAAAATCGAGTCCCATTTTGCAAGATTTTGTTGCAAATTGCAATGAAAAAAATTTGTTGTGGTTGAGCCAAATGTCCCTTGAATCTCATTTTCAAGTGATGCAAAGTTCATTTTTCCTATCTCGGTTGTTTTTTGGGGTTCATGAGTGTGGGTTTTGGTTCTGAGTTTTTGATGTTTTGTTTTGTTGGGCTTGTTGTTGTTGTTGTTGTTATTGTTTTGTTACAAAACGACCATATTCAAAACTAAAGAACACCACTTTTAAAGCAGGACCTCTAGGTACCACAGTTTAATTACAGTAATGAACAGAAAAATAAATGTAGATGTGAAGACAAAAGACGAGAAGGTAGTTCACAATTATATCTGGAATAAAATGTTTCAGATAAAATTACTACACAACAATTTGTGGCGCCTTGTCTCAACCTCATGGAAGCTTTAAATGGACAGCAGTAGATCTGAGGTAAGAGAAGTACTGCAGGCAATTAAAAACAAAGATTTAACAAATCTGTAACCACAGGAAATGTGGAAAAAAATAACCTTTTGCAATAAAATTTAAGTTTTCTTTCTACTAAAAAGAGGTAGAGCTAACTGATCATACAGTTAATTCCTGTATTTTTCTGGATTTCCAAGGCTTCCTAAATACTCCATTCTTACTGACTCAACAGTTGGTACAAGTTCTCTAAAACAGGGCCAAGTACAGTTAATAATGCTCTTCCCACTTCAACATGTCAAATTTAAATTCTGTAGTTGTCTGAAGCAAAAGCTTCACCTGCCATTTCTGAGGTGAATTAAGTACCCCCTTTACCGAGTACAAGTGACTTCACAGAAAGCTCAACATGAAAAGCAGGAAATTGTATTAGGAACAAGCACATCCTTAGCTCAAGCCACAGATGCCATCTGGGCCAGTTGTAGCAAAATACCAGGCACGAACTTGCCAAGATGACACATACCTACTGCCAGCATGCCCTTCTCCAGGTCTCCCGACATTTCACGGCATATGCTTTTTTCAATGTCCCGGTTACACATCCTCTGGTACTCACTGAAGACTGAGAGTGGAAAAGAAAGTTTTCAGGAGTTAGCTTTGCAAAAATGGATGATGCTGGTACATGCTGGATGGCTTCACTTCAACCACATTGCTCAACTTGATACTATAACATACACAAGTTGTAACACTTCAAAGGCTAATACTGTGTTATCAAGCACGTTGTCCATTTACATCTCATCATGCTCCTTCTGCCCTTATTGTTAAAGGGATACACAAAAAAACACTGCAAGGGAAACAGTGAAAATTCTTCTAGGAAAGGTTTTGGGTGTCATGAAAATCAAGACTATATTTACATTCTCATACACACCCCTTTCCTAGATTTAAGTACCTCAAGACCCCAACAGCTCATTTTAAAAGTCCTGTGTAGTTACTAAAACATCTCCACCACTACAGACTGATGTGACACCCAGTACTAGCAACTAAAAGGGGAAGAGAAGGTGTTAAGTGTATACACAAGCGCATGCACAAGTAATACGCACACAGAAATAACACTAAGTTTTTCAATTCTTTTGTCAGAGACACAGTTACACATGTAACTGCTCTGGTATTTAAGAAAGATCACAGAATCACAGAATATTCTGGGTTGGAAGTGACCCACAAGGATCAGTGAGTCCAACTCCCAAATGAACACCCACACAGGGATCGAACACACAACCCTGGCTGAACACCATATTTTGTCCACCTGATCTAATCTCAGGGTCATGTCATCATCCTTTTTTTTTTTTATTATATAACCTAATTCAGTATCCCATTATCTAGACCATATCACTGAGTTTCTCATCCAGTCTTTTCTTAAACACCTCCAGGGATGACGACTCCACCACCTCCCTGGGCAGACCATTCCACTGAGGGATCACTCTCTCTGAAAAACCTCTTCCTAACACCCAGTCTAAACCTCCCCTGGTGTAGCTTAAGGCCATGTCCTCTTGTTCTGGTGTTATCAGCCTGAGAGAAGAGATTCACA
>WEKX01014270.1:331123-341672 GCA_013390025.1 Pitta sordida
TAATTCATTTAGTTATACCCATTTCACAGGGAACATCAAGTAAAGTTAAACCCGTGGCCTTTACTCCTCCACAAGGTTAATTACCAAGATATGTCATAGTAGAAAAGGCAGCCTAAAGCTATAAATTACAGTACCTACTCTGAGATCCTTGATTGTGAAACCAGCAGAAGAGAATTTATCACCTTACAATATGCTGTAAATTTCCATCAGATATGAACTGAGGCATCTGCCACTGTGCTTTTGCAAGACAAGGACAAGCCACAGTCAGCACCACACTAGTTGACTGCTATTTTACCAGCCTGAGCAAGATTTATCTGGGATTCAAGCACTGTGGCATATGGGTTGTTCTGTCCTGTACCAGGTGTAATATTTCTCACTCTAACATATAAAATACCCAGCAATTTTGGTTTTTTCATTAAGTCTCCTGTGTATGTGACTCCCTGTCTAGCCGTTCTTTCACTATGAAAAAAAATGAAATCAGCAGAATGGGTTCCTCTTAAAACAGGAAAATTCTTTTACACAGATCTTATCATTCATTGCTCAAAGGAATCTTTACTGGACTTCATCCAACAATGTACATATGCTTAAAGCATACTAACACATCATCCATTTCCTAGAAAAAAAAGTTCCCTTAAAAAAACCCATGCCAACTCACGGATCTGAATAGATGGCAAAACAGAAGTAAATTCAGATAAGGGTTTTTTTTAAAAAAAAATGTAAATTTGAATTACAACTCTGGAGCACTTCAAGTTTCAATGACCCTTCCAATTTAATACCATCATAATCACCATCATTACAGNTAAACCTATTTATAGGTAAACACCGTATTTTGACTAGTGTTGTTTCACTTAAACTACTAAATTGTTTGGGTATTCCAGCAGGAAGATACTAATTCCACTTATGCTGCTAATTTGAGAGATGTCCACAGAGCATGACAGTACATTCACAGATACCTGACTCATGAAACTTGGCTGCACACAGCAGTATGGTCTAACTTAAGCAAGAACAGTCTGCTGAGAAACAGAATTCATCCTCCCCTACTAGTTTGGCTTCTCACCGTACACTGCTTCTCCTTCCTGAGTTAGCTTGCCTAAATTCCACATTCCACCATACCTGCATGACTCCAGTCTTTTCTTTCTACTAATGGTACTAACAACTGTAAAGTTCACCCTGATAACCAAGCAGTAGTTGCATATATTATCAGCCTGATATTATTATAATTGCTACCCTTTTTAATAGCCCTGTCCCTTCTAAATGCAACTATCAGCATAAGCACAGTGAATTAAGGATTAATTTCACAATAACAGGCCTAATTATTTCTAGAATATGGTTTTAAGTCACATGACTGATTCACAGAACCAGAGAATCTTTAAGGCTGGAAAAGACCAGAGATCACTGAGGCCAACCTATTACCTAAAAAATTCCTCCCTGTGCTCATTTTTCTCACCAGCTACGTTCAAGACCTGCTACCAAGATCTTTGCTACTTAACTGAATTCATTCAAATTGTGAGCGTTTTCTAGTCCTGTGTGCTCCATTTGAGATGAATGAAAATGGACCTTACACAAGCACATGGCATAGCACAAATACTAGATAAAACCAAATTCCCAGCCTAGATAAAGACTTAGCAAGAGAGTACAAAAAGCTTTCATGAATCAAGAAGACCCTCTATAGTCTTGCTCCCCATCCATGACACCTTTCCATTCCAGACAGGACCATAACTGCCATTTAATATTTATTTCATCTAAGCAACTTACCTGGGGCTGCTGGTGGATATCCACCTGCTGGAGGATAGCCAGGGTAACTCATTGCAAAGATCTGAAAAGTATGTGCAATACAGTTATTTTCTGTAATGCTCCACCCATTACATCACACACAACTAAGAGGCAACACGTATGCAGTAGCCAGCTACCAAAATTTAGGCATAAACTGCCCACTTTGCCCAGGCCTTTCCCTGAGAAACCTCTTTATCATCACTTCCTTTTGCTGGACTCAAACATGTTCAGATAGCTAAGCAGAATCACACCTCAGACTATTTTTCTTATTTGTTCCAGTTGCTATTTGCTCCTGACTTTGTGTGTTACGATGTTAGGGACGCATTACTTGAACACACCTCATTTATTGAGCTATTAAAATTTCCAGTTTGCAGCCTATACAGAACAGTCTTATTAGTCAAGAGTAAAAAGTCATCTGACAAACAAGTCTTCAAGTGAGTAAGCGTATGAGAAGTGTTAGAAAGCATCCAAATGCAAATGACTGCAAAAGTGCAAGGTCAGCATAAGAAGCACCAGGGATACACATTCATGATTACAGCACCGCCATAAAATATGAAGGGTTTACTGACAGGACAAGACCTCCAGAATAATTGGATGTCTCAAAATGGATCGTGCCTCTGTCAGCACAGAAGTGCACAAAGCCATTAGCTGTCCAAAATAGAAGTGGAGGTCAAAAAGGAAGAACAGCTAAAGGACAAAATGAAAACTGTCTTCCAGAACACAAAACGCTTTCTTTTAAACAGAACAACTACCAGAAGAATGGTAAAAGTAGCTCAAGGAGCTTGTTTCAGATGAAGAAAACATCCACAATGAGTTTTAACTTTTTTAAGGTTATTTTTAGTGACAATTCCCAACCTATTATTAGAACTGCTGAGCAAACGATCCCTTTCCTTTCTTTTTCCTCTTTCCCCCAAACCACTACCTTTTGCCTCTAGCTTCTTTTGTCCTATTTTGAATTTCAGCCGTGGAGTTTTGTTTTGGATTTCATCTGGGTTTGGGGGGGTGGGGTTGCTGTTCCTGTGGAATTGTTTTCATTTTCCATAATCATGTTAACTGGTTTGCATGGCTCTTTTGCATAGCAACAGTGGAATGGAAAAACACTTCTTTTTTTTTTTTCCAGTAAGGAAAATACAACTAGGAAATCTTCAATTTATTTAAAAACTGCTTGGACTTCATGCTGCATGTACTCCTTTAAGTTTAAAGAGGGAGAAATGAAGGAACAGAAGCTGCAATGAACAGAGAATACCAAATGTTATAATCCTACCTTACTTCTACTCCAGTATATAGAAAGTCTAACAGGCTCAATAAGCAAATACATATAGCTTCTCAGCAGGTACAGCTACATGGGAGTGGAGAGAGGCCAACACAAAAAAAGATTTAAAAAAATTTAAAAAGGCAGCTTGGCATTTCAGAGCCTCTCTAATTCAGTAATAGTTTTTATATAATACATTTTTTTAGTTATTTTTCAGCTTCATGTGTAAACACAATTACGACAGGATTTGTAAGATGCCTATTCAAGAAAGCTTTAGGAACAAATTTAAGGCAAAAAAGGCTTGTGTAGGGCTTTTTTGTGGTAGAAGGTGGGAAGCAATGGATAGGTCTCGTTTTACTTAGCAGGGTTGTTTGCTTGCTTTTAATCCTATAGAATGTCCATTTTAAATAAAAAAAGATTAAAAGACCCTTTTGGCTACTAAAGCTGAGGTTGAGAAATAACAGCTAACTTCATTAGCCATCTGAAAAACATGTTACTGTCTATGTAACACGTTCCACTTGCTCTTTTCAAACACTGTATTTACACAGGACCCTTCCAAGGGGAAAGTGCCCCAGACTCAATTTGATCCCAGGCAAACTAGATCTACAAACACACCAACTTCTCATGTTCAAAAACTTCCCTGATGACTATCTCTTCCGTAGTTCATTGAGTCTCTGTGGGCCAGTTCTCTAACCAATACATACTAATATCTCTAAGAAATATTAACATAGAAAGTTAACTTTTCCAACCATTCCCAGAACCTTGTCTCCATTTTATCTTTTAATCCTATCTTCCAAACTTTCTACTGCTACATCCACAACACCTCACTAAAAGTGTTAGTGATAAGCAGCACTTGCCTGCTCACAACGAAGTGGTAACACAGGCCAGGGAACAGAAGATCCAGAAATCCACCCTGCTGTACAAATATTGTGTGGGAGGATATAGGAACAGCAAGGTCTGTGTTTGCTCAGGCATAAAAAAAGTAGTGCATGAGAGAGGAAAAAATTCAAACAACCACACCACACACGGAAAGAGGGTGTGCCTTGAAGAAAATACAGAACAGATACTGTTAAGGTCCTCTCCCCAATCCCACTATTCAATCCTGGAGGCCGATCTCAGAACGCTAAATAAAGACCTGAGGTTTCACTCCCACAGTGAACATGGATCACTGTTGTGCTTCACGCTGCAAGCCATGAAGTGCTCAGGCTCTGTGGCATTTTCCTGCTGCTTCGCAAAGCTAAGAGGAACAGACTTATTCATAAGAGATTAGACCTGTGATATACTTTCAGCAGGAATCTTGAAAATATGCTTCTCTAAAACACAGCATAGTAGCAAAAGCCTACAGCCTACAACTGGAGAGATTTATAACAAAAATACAAATTACATAATGATGGCAGAAGAATAAAACTGTAAGGCTGCCAGAAAATTTCTGTTTGAAGCTACAACAGAGATATGCTCAGCAACTGAATTCGCACCCATTCCTGGAATTTATTTAGTGGCTGCTGTTCAGGCTCCAGGTATGCCAAGGTCCAAAAATTTTAGGACAAAAAAGGATGAAAACCCGTCAGCTTTATTTATTCAAAGTAATTCATTTAGTTATACCCATTTCACAGGGAACATCAAGTAAAGTTAAACCCGTGGCCTTTACTCCTCCACAAGGTTAATTACCAAGATATGTCATAGTAGAAAAGGCAGCCTAAAGCTATAAATTACAGTACCTACTCTGAGATCCTTGATTGTGAAACCAGCAGAAGAGAATTTATCACCTTACAATATGCTGTAAATTTCCATCAGATATGAACTGAGGCATCTGCCACTGTGCTTTTGCAAGACAAGGACAAGCCACAGTCAGCACCACACTAGTTGACTGCTATTTTACCAGCCTGAGCAAGATTTATCTGGGATTCAAGCACTGTGGCATATGGGTTGTTCTGTCCTGTACCAGGTGTAATATTTCTCACTCTAACATATAAAATACCCAGCAATTTTGGTTTTTTCATTAAGTCTCCTGTGTATGTGACTCCCTGTCTAGCCGTTCTTTCACTATGAAAAAAAATGAAATCAGCAGAATGGGTTCCTCTTAAAACAGGAAAATTCTTTTACACAGATCTTATCATTCATTGCTCAAAGGAATCTTTACTGGACTTCATCCAACAATGTACATATGCTTAAAGCATACTAACACATCATCCATTTCCTAGAAAAAAAAGTTCCCTTAAAAAAACCCATGCCAACTGACGGATCTGAATAGATGGCAAAACAGAAGTAAATTCAGATAAGGGTTTTTTTTTAAAAAACCTGTAAATTTGAATTACAACTCCGGAGCACTTGAAGTTTCAATGACCCTTCTAATTCAATACCATCATAATCACCATCATTACAGAAATACTTTATTGGAAGATAATCTAGCACTTCTTGACCTGCTGCCATAAGCAGGGGGCATCAGAAGGAAGCATCAGAAGGGTAGCACTTGCAAGCCTTAGTCAAGTGGAGTTGAAGTGCCAGTCCAACAAAGAAAAACAGAATGGGAAGACAAGAGACAAACCACAACTGAACTGTGCTGTAAAAACAACAAACACTCATGGAACTTTTCCAGTGGCAGAAGCCCTACATATATATACTCAAGACAACAAAACTCAAAGAACTTAATTGAGCTGTGTGGACTTTCAAGATACATGTGCAGTAAAAAAACATGAATTAATTCCAAGTGGGTGGTTTCACTTTGGCTTCCTACTCTGCCCTGATCCAATTGTTTCCTCTGGTAGCACAATCCTGCAATACACAGTCAAAATATACATGAAAACACAGATAAAGACTCTCCAAGTAACACATCAAGCAAGACATAATGCCAGATTAAGTTTATGAGATGTTTGAAGAAATAATGGAGAAAGGTTGTTCTATTTCAAACTCATAACTTTTCACAGAAATAATTTGTTGCAAAAACCAGCCATGCTATAAATAGCCTGAATTACATTCTGAATTGACTAATGCCTCAGCGATTTATGCTCCTTTAAAGTTCAACCATGTAAGAAAAATTTTTTACAGCATTTGTTCAAGTCAGAATAGGTACATACCCATTACTCCATGAACTAAAGCTATAGTGTAACACTCATTACTCTAAAACAGTTACTAGAAAAATACCTGACAGTTCATTTCACATCAACCAGTATTTTTAATTAGTTGCTGTGCCTAAGCCTGTAGCACAGAGAGAGGAAGTGGCTCCTCTGCAAAGCAGAGAGCGGCAGCATTCCCCAGCCCTGTGAGGCAACTCAAGAAAGGATAACACAAGTCCTCTGTCAGTACTTCCCACATTTACACTGTTTGGGAGACAGAAGAAGCCAAAAAACACCAAGTTGCCAAAGTGACAACTCCCGAAAGACAGGCACACTGGCAGGACCTACACTGCCCCTCAGCCAAATGCTGTATGGACATAAATGCTGTATGCACACAAGACTTCTGTGCTCTGCACCAGACTGGCAGCATTGGGACTCCACAAATGAAAACGAGCTAAATATGAGCATGCAAATACATTAACTTTTCCTTAAAGATGACAGCTTTCATGCTGTCTAACAAGGAAGGCTTACACATGTAGCTGCCCAGCAAAACCAGGGAGATTACTACTCATCACTGAGAAAAGGGACACGCCTCCATTAACCCTGGATTACAAAGAACTGCTGATTTTCAGCTGATTAATTCTTTCCAGGAATAGACTTACTCAAGAAAGAGCCAATTTAGGGTACTACGCTAGAAAGGCAGGTATTTCACAGCAACCATGAACAAGCAACGTGAAAAGAAAACAAGACTGTGGCCTTCAAATCTAGTTCTGCATTGAGATCAGCAAGCTTTAGTCCTTAAAGCTTACTAATGAAAATATTTTTCCTCCTAAATCCCAACATTTGTAACATATATTTACTCTCCAAGCTAATAGAAGATCGAGCATTTTTAAAACACTGTCAAGTGTAGCCATTAACCAGTTCCTTAGACTACAGACAGGTTCACTGTTTACACAATGAGTTTAATATTCTAAGGTTGAAGTTGTTATCTCTAGCAATAATAAAACAGATATTCAACCTTTCTGCTTCAGGCAATTTAAATATCTAATCCAGAGCAACAAGCTAGGCCAAAGTTCAAAACCTAACATGGTTTTTCACCCAAGCCAGAGGTCTTTGGATGCAGAAATTAATCACAGAGAGTATCGCTTCACATGTATGTTGGCTGTGTGGCTATAATAAAGTTCAGCACAAACAGAGGCCTTCAGAAGGCTTTAAAACTCGTCTTTTAATTTGGTTGCTAGCTCTTACACCTGCCAGAAGTTTGGATCCAAAAGCCTGATCCAAAAGATGCCCACCCTCTCCTACTGTTGAACTGAAATAATGGCTCCAAAAAAGAAAGAAAATTGTGCTTCCTCAAGAGAACAGCTGAGCTAAAGAACAGAACGACCTACTAGAGACCCTTTCACAATGCCCTCAAAAAACCCACCACACACACTCTGGAGTAAAAGAAAAAAAACCCCTAACCACTTAACTTTTAATCTTCCCTTATGAATAATCTTCTCTCTCAGACAATGCATAAGGGAAAAAAAGGAGGCAGTATGTATCTGGGAAGCAGGCAGGAGGGCTGTGTGGGGCTCTGCTGGTTTTACTCAGCCTCCACAGTCCAATGACTAATACTGGTCGACACTCAGCATCTGTGACAGCTGAACAGTATGGATACAATTCCACACATACAAACAAAAAGCCAGCTGCTAAGCACAGGCAGGATTGGCTGCCTGGTCATCACAAGCACATAATAAAATTATCCTTTAGAAGGACACCAGCAGGTCCGTACTTTGACCCATAACTGACTCCAGGCTTGCCCCAGCCAGGATCTAACCTCTTATCCAGATTCTGCAGTGAGCTCTGATAAAACCTGGAAGAAACATGGAGCAACAATAGAAGCAATACACTGTAAATCCACATTGCTGTGCTTTGGGTTTGCTTATCTATCACTTCCACTATGGCGTTACGTTCTTCCCAGCTTGGGATCTGCCTGCAGGAAACTCAGCATTTACATCAGGCACACCTGCTTTCAAATTAACTGGCAGAAGCAAAGGACAACCTTCATTTCAGTGCTTGAACAACTCAAGTTTCGCACAGGTGAAAGTGCTGCTCGCTGAGAGGTAAACACAGACTTTATTTTCCCCCCCTCCAAAGAAGTCTTTTGCTGCATTCTTCAGGAGAAACTCAAAAGTCACTACATACAGCTAACAAGTCTATTCTTATTTCTAGTAGTTTACATAACACATTTTAAAAATATAGCCAAAAAGAAACATGTTTCAAGGTACATAGTTGACTTAAATGTATGAAATAAATGAAAGAAATTACACCGGTGACATTAATCAGTTGTGTATTTAACGGAAACCTTTATCTGCAATTTGAAGCCGAGAGGGAAGTTCCTATGGATAATTACATTGGCTAAATATAAATGAAACTTTCAAACGGTTCAAAAGCCATGCTATTTCTGTAGCCACAATTAACCCATCTGCTGTTTCCAATTCCATCTCTGCTTTAACTACAGCTTCTTTCTCTTCACTCCTAGATCACTATCACAGAACTAGTTATATTTAAGCTCCATCTTTGCTCTGATTAATGCAATGTTACTAAACAGACCCTCTAGAAGCTGCACTTTCTGAAACTTGCCAGAGATCTAGGACACAGCATCTCCTCTAAACTTCAAAGCAGACAGACTTCTTGGCTTGACTTTTTGCAGTAGATCAAGTTAAGTATTTTAAGTAGTTATATAACATTACATCTTTACAATGTTTTTCTTTGACTACATAAATGCCCCCATGAAATATATCATACTCTACTGATGATTTTGTTCTATCTTCTTGCAACTTTCAACATTTCACAGAATTTTGAGTCTAACAAGTCAAAACTTCTGGGACTATAGAAAACAAGCTAAAGAAGGGACAAGGCATATGAATGAATGTGATGGCTACTCCAGAAATTTTAAGTACAGATTCACAGAGACATTTTGGCCTCTGAACTCGTACCGAGGTTGAACAAGAGACAGACCCATATATATCACAAATATTGTTGTTAGGCTCTTCAAAATCTTGCTGAATCTTTACTGTATTCTACATACATGTAACATATTCTATAGAGTGCCTTGGAAGCAGGGGGCAAAGAAGTCACAAGAGTAGACAGAGATGCATTTAAGGAAGAGAAAAATTGCAGAAATGCAGAGGGGAGAACGTCACAGGTGACGCTGGAAGCAAGGCTCAGTGCAAGTTATCAGCTGCATCTGTGGGAGGTAAGGGGAGCACATGACTGAGAAACAGGAAATTATAGAAATAGCCAACAGTGGGGGAAATCATTCATATATTCAAGCTTTATAGCAGTCATACACTCGCACTGGTTTTGTGCCGTTTTTAATCTTACTGTCAGTACTCCAGCAAACCACTCACTCAACAGAAAATTGTGCTGGGGGAACATCAGGGAATGAACCTCGCTCCCAGCACCTCCTACAGCGGCTAGACTTTCAGACGCATAAACCCCTAATATTCAGCTCCTTCACCTAACTGTTTTGCACCGGCCCTTTTCTGCCCGCTCATCAGTCTGTTGTCTCCCCCCACCTTCACCTCAGTCTCTCTGCCCCGATGCATCCGGCCCCATTTCGGGCTGAGCTGCCTCCCGTGCTTCTGCCACTGCCCTGCAGAACGGTGCCCGCAGCTGCTCCTCCTCACTGGGAAGGAGCTTACAGGAGTTACCATTAACATATTCGAAAAGAAAAATGCATCCCACGAAACTACTCTTAATCCACTTTAGTACAGTGGTAAGTGTCCCCACCTGGCATGTGAGAGACCTGGGTTCGATTCCCGCCAGGGAGACAGTGTTAAGAGTTGGACTCGATGATCCTTGTGGGTCCCTTCCAACTCAGAATATTCAGTGGTTCTGTGGTTCTTACTGCCAAGAAACAGGATGGGGGCAAGGAGGAACTTCCCTTCTCTAAATATCCACACGTTCGGGTTGTTTTCTGACACACACGGCTACAGCGTAGCAAAAAGTTGATGAGTTTTGGTTTTAAGATAATGAAGTCGTAAGACATTCTAAGTAGATATGCTTTAAGAAGAAGTAAAGCATATTACCAACAGTTTGCAAAAAGGAGTCTTCGGGGGTAAAAAAGCATTGCGTAATAGCCAGCCTACCATCTTAAACTGCTTTCCAACTACACACCAAAATTACAAGCTCGAGATAAGCGGCGGGCACAGCCCAAGTACCGAACTACAACAACACCACCAAAACACTCCTTTCCCCCTGAAACCATCGCATTTCCCTGCGGAACCAGAGTAATTTCCTACCAAGCGCGGAGCTCGGCACGCCCCGACCTCCCCCGCGGCCGCTGAGTGTCACCCCGCGGGGTCCCGGCCCCAAGGCACCGGCTCACCCCCGCCCCTCGCCCCGTCCCGTCCCGGGGGCTCGCACCTACCGGGGGTGCTCGGGAGCCGCCGCCCGTCCCGCTGCTCGCTGGCTCTGCGGGGCG
>WEKX01014270.1:341689-362024 GCA_013390025.1 Pitta sordida
GGGGAGGAAGGGCGGTGGAAAAGCGGCGGGGCCGGGAGGAGGAGCCGCGGTGCGAGGGAGGCAGGGCCAGCGGTGCCGAGCGGGGCGGGGAGGCGGCGGGAGGCGGCCTGGGCCGGTCACTGCTGGAAACTGAGCAGCAGGTTTGACCAAGAAGCGACTTCCAGCGAGACGCCCGTGATAGAACACAAAACAACCTCACCCGCCATCGCGGGGGCAGCCTGGGCATCCCCCGAGGGCACAGCGTTACACGGCAAAAACTTACCAAGGAAGCTGCGGTTCAGGTCAAGGTTGTAATACCTGATTTAGAACCGAAAACTGACTATTCTCACCAGGAATTGATAAGAGGTTTCAGAAAACACACTTTCTTGGCAAGGTGTATAGTATAACAGAGTTTCTTGAGTAAAATTCTACAAGAAATGTAGGGGAAGGAGATCATTCATGTTGAACTTTTCCAGTACAAGCAGTACTAGCTCAAGGCTTTAATAAACTTTTTTTTCCTACATGCATTCTTTAAAGATGAGTGAAGTCGCTCACATGGAAGCATTTAGAGAGACAAAACAAGATTAAAAAAAAAAAAAGGGCTAGCATTTTCCAACTAAATTTTGTTTGCCAAGACACTTATCAAAATAGCAAACTGCATTATCTGACTGAATCAGAGCATTATACAACCTGGGCTGGGAAAGAATTAGTCTTTGCAGTTGGGATTGTTATGAACAGGGTCCAGAACCTCCTTTCCAACACTTGTTTCCTTAGTAGACATGCTTTGTAACAGGCAATTTCAATTAGAATTAAACTCATTTTGGTAGATGTGTTCATGCTTCTCAAAGCGTAGCTCCTGTTCGACTGCTTCATATACTGAGCATGACACCATAAGGTGTGGCATATCCTTTGGGTCATTTTGGGGTCACCTGTCCCAGCCATGTCCCCTCCCAGCTCCTTGTGCACACCCAGCCTCCTGGCTGATGGGGTGGGGTGAGAAGCAAGGCCTTGGCTCTGTGTGAGCACTGCTCAGCAATAACAACATCATCTCGGTATTATCATCAATGTGTTCAGCATAAACCCCAAACAGCCCCATACTAGCCACTGTGAAGAAGGTAAACTGTACCTCCTCCAAAACCAACACATTGGCTTATTGTGGTTTAGCACAAATTATAAATTTATACCCAGATTATTTTAAGCCTTACTGATAAAGATATTTCTGATTAATAGGCAAAGCTAAATATGGACACAGGTTTTGATGCAGAGGGTAGTGTGAGGTTCACTATGCTGACAGATGGAAAAATAAATATATGTCCACAAAGTAGCTCACATGGAACAAAGGTCAGGGATCTTTGTGCTCTCGGTATGTTGGTATTGCTTCTCTTGGGAGTTATTTCCTCTCACCTGAGTCAGGTGCCACATGAGTTCTAACAGAAGACTTCTGTTAACCAGAGTAATTTTGACTGAAACAGGATAAGAGCTATTCAGAGGACCTGCAACTTTCATCAGATGAGGACACAGCAATCCCTACAAAGAGTTACTTCTTCTTCCAGCAGGATTTGAAAAAAAAATAAAAACAAACTCATATTTTTAGAACTTCAGTATTGCTGGGTTTTTAGGCAGAAAAGCCCTTTGAGTATCATGCCTAGGCTGAAAGGGATGTGTGAGAAAGCTTGTACTGCTGCAACTAGCCTGGTATTCATTCCAGACCAGGTTGTGCTCACTTTGAAGTTCCATGGATTTAACCAAGGTCCAGATTTGACTCACTGCTATGAATCCCTCTATTTATCCAGCCTTAGTGACTGGAAGTCCTGCACTTTTGATGCTGCATTCATGAACAGAAAACTCGAGTAGCTATGGCAGCATATGGAATATTCTTCTGACAAGGATATCATTGTATGGAAACCTCATTACCTGCCATTCTCAGGCAGTCAGAAGCAAGACATTTGCCTAATGTATTTTGTTTCTGGAAATTTTTCCACAGGAATGATAACCTCCTAGCCCACATTTTTGGGGAGCTTTAGTTGAAGCAATTCCCTCTCCCTGCAAAACTTGTTATGGGCAGCAAATGTTTTTGTCAGCAAAAGGAAACAGGAGCATAGTGCAGTAGTTTTGGCAGCATGTGTTATCAGTAAAAATTCATTAGAATGTGAAAACGGGTGCAAGTGTAAGCAATATAGTATAACCTGCTCAAAAAATAAGCATTGTGAAACAATACCCTTAACTTCCATATTCATCTTCATGGAGTCTGAATTCCCAAACTGTCTCTGAGACAAAAAATAAGCACCAGTGTAAATTTTGTTAGCACTAGGAATGTTGTGCTTAAGGCTTCAGTATTCATTCTATGGCCATTGGGGTTCTTACCTGCTCCATTTCTCTCACTTCACCACAGGGGAAGAGGATTCCTGATGCTCTTGGAGAGAAGAACTCTTATGTCCTCACTCTTGGAGGAAGATTTCCATTCTTGGAAAACAAAGCAGGTGACAGCAAGGCTTTCAGTTTATTTTTTAGAGTAGAGCAGCAAATATTTTCCCCCGTTATGTTCAACCTGAAAAAAACATTAAACCCACTGAATTTCACAGCATTCCTTGGCAAAAATCTGAGATGGTGAGAATCACAAGGACCAACACCTGAAGAAATAATAATCCTTTCATGTGGATCTTATATTTTTGAGACATGCATGAAGGAATTACATGGCACAGATGGAACAGTTTCTGAAATACCAAACAGGATGCCTGTGTCAAGTTTTGTTTTTACTTTTGATAGGTCCCTCATAAAGGAGTGGTTAATGATTAAAAAAACAACACAGAGATCACTTGTTTTGGTATATTAGTATGTTCCTTTTTCTGTGGATATGTACAGTCATGTAGTGATAAGTTCTACAAGTAAACATTTGGGGCATTAAATAATAACATGTAATTTGCTTGTGTTTTATGCAAGGATGAAGATCTAGCTTTAGTAATGTATTTTTGCAATTCCTTGACCCGCTATTTCCTTCCTTTAATTCTACTTAACACCTCATAGGTGGTTGGTTAAACAAGTTACAAAGTGTAATCTGAAAAGTTTCAAATGTATAAAACCAGTTACATAAAATAGGGAAGGCATTTTCAAAAGGAGGATATGCGAATTTCAAAGTTACAGAGCTACATGTAACTTGCACATTAGATTACTGCTTCCCTTTGAGTTTATTAAAATGAAAAGAGGTATTAACAGGAATGCCACATTAAAGCCTACTTCTGCTCACCTTCAGCAGCATTACATCTGATACTCCCACAGAGACACTGATAGTATAGTTGCTGCCAAAAAGGGACAAAGTCACCCTCTCCTTTCTACCCTTCACTTCCAGCCAGGGTTTCTTTGATCCTTGTTAAATCAGCTTAATTGTATCATGGTTTTTTACCCTAGGAACCCTTAATGTTTCTGACTAGGACTCTCCTCTATATCTTTGTAAAACATGAGAACAGCTTACTAGTGAACTAAATATTATGTCACAATTTGACTGACGACTTCTCTAGAGCAGCATGCAACTGCGGGCATTTTCCTGAGTTTACAAGAGGAAAAGTATGTAGAAACATGCAGTAACATATTGTGTTACATGTATTTATTACATGTATGTTATACTATATACATACCTTATAAGTTTAGGAATCCTAAGCCCAGCCTCGAAGTGGAACCACTCCAGCACACTAAGCCATGCTGTGCAGCTAATCCAGAGAGGAAAACAAGGATATTTTCTCCAGTCAAAATTACAGGAAGCCTATCAGGAAGTTTTAATACCATTCCCCGTCTCCCCCTTTTGGGTTTTAGTATTTAAACTGGTATTAAACCAGGATAGAACCCCCAAACCTCATGTGCTGTGCAATGGAGTAGAGGTCTACCTTTACTTCAGCTGTCACTCAGTAGTAAGATTTCACACCAAATGCATATGGACAGCGATGGATATGCATATGGATAGTAGAAACGAGGCCTAGAATCTTCAGTGTTGGGATAGGTGAGTTTGCATGTCATCTCATGCATAGTCATTGTGCCAATATTGACTCAGTACCAATTCAAACAGAGAAGCCTTTGTGGGAGAACCCACAAAATCACAGCAGCATTTCCTGCAAGCACTGCATTTTCCTAGTGCCCCTTCCAAACTTTAGTTCCAACCCTGTACTTTTCCAAGGGGATTTGTGCCATAACAGCACACAAACCAGAACCGAGTGATGGAAACTAGTACGTATAACACCACAACATCCACACTTTTCATTTTACAGGTACTGTCTTCATTTTTTCACATTAATTTTAAAGCATTTCATTTCCATTGCTAAAATATTCCACTGGCAAAAACTAAAAAAAAATAACAACCAGCAAACCCCACCACAGTGTTTACACACTAAAAGCAGGCAGAATGTAAAAAAAAAAAAAAAATGCTCTGAAGGTACACATCCATACAGCCTACATTCATTTTGAGTCCCAAGACACTGATATGCATTGTTTGCCTACTCCCTCTTAGGAGAAATGGAGATCTCTCACAGTCATTCTGGGTTGTAGTTCACTTCTTTACAGTCTTGTTAGTTGATGGAGATTTTGGAAAGTCAGTTGTCCAAATGCTTTCACTCTACTTCAGCCACAGAAGGCATTTATTTTCCTTTCTTGGTTTTTTACTACTTCCAAGCATCCTGCAGGTTTTAAACTTTACTGGTTTTTGCACGTGGTTTCTAAGTCCTGCAGCTTGCAACTCCTCAATGCACTTGTTCTCCTTCTTCGTAACTGGGCTTCCAGTTCAACCAGATCCCTGCAAGGAAATATCACACACTTGTATTTGTCTCCCCTGCTTGTGCCTCCACAGGTTCTTTGTACTCGTTAGAGTGTTAGGCTTGATGGTACTGAGGTAGCAGCATTACCATCAATCAGTGTTACACTCCTGAGAAGATTTTACTGCTTAAAATACATTGCTTGGAGACAACGTAGCTGAATTCTCTTCTGCAGTGCAGCTTCATTTCCCCGGTGCATTGGTTTTGCAATGGGAGACTGCAATTTTTAATGTCTCTGCATTGCCATTAATGTGGAATAAAGGTGATACAGTCTCAGGCTTGACTCGATGCATACTGAGGAATGCAATACTGCAGCCATTTCATAACTGAACCGAACTTGTGATCGACGGTACAGACTACGTTATCAAAGCGTATCTACCTTAGACCTGTGCAGGTCTTCAGCGTACAAGATTTTTCCTGAAATAATTTTCTTGCACGTGTCTTGCATTTTCCCCAAAACAATCATGCTGTGAGCTTTGATTTCTGAGGCTATCAACCTCAGCACCTTTCATTGTTGCTAAAGGCATTCACATTAAAGCAAGAGTAAATTCTACTCTCCAGGCTGTGCAAGATATGGAGTGTAGAGCATGCATACCATTACCCTTCATGTGCAGCAGAATATAGCTTCGAATTTTCATCAAGGAGTAACAGATGGAAACGGTTTAGTTTCCATTTTGTATTAGCAGAAACTTGTCATTAAATTCTTCAAAGTGTTACAATTAGATACCTCAGTGTTTCACTGCTTGGTGGGCATAACCCAGCTTATTTTGGTGAGCTACACTTGGCCACACTCTCAGAAGTCACTGGTTTAGCCCTTCAGAGGTCAGGTTTTCTATAATTTGTTTAGATTTACTGCTTTGGGTTGTATCTTGTGTAAAATTGAATTCTGAACCTCAATTAACATTTAATTCTAAGCAACAGAGTTACCCAAAAGGAAAAGGAACTCACAGAAGCAGACTGAGCTGGCCCTGGCACACCCACCCCACACATACCTGCAGAGTCTGAGCTCCCAATATGGGGAAATAGATAAATATTTGCTTGCATTTTTAAGTACTTCTGAATGCAATTCTCTTGGGTGACTGGGAACCTCATCTGAATGGGTTCTAGATGAGCCATTTATCCCTATGTGTCAACTGTGGCAGTTTGTAGTAACATTCTGTTTGCTTCATCATTGTAAATGACTTTCCAGGCCCACAGAGTTTCTGGGTGGAACTTAATATGATGTAACCACACATACATACCTTTTTTTCCCCTCCCTCCATCTCCAGGAAGTAGACAGCAAAACAGTTTAGGCAGTCCAACACTCAGCAATACCAAAGAGTTTTCAAATCAATTCAACAGATGAGCAGATGATTTTTCCTGGGCAGAAGAAGAGCAAGATTCTCTGATAAATTCGGATGCAGCTGAAGAGATTTACACAACATTATACCATATTTCAACAGAATGTTTCAAAATTTGCCTTTTCAACTGAAGGGTATTTAGTTTGCATCAGAATTTCTGAGAAAATATAAGTCAAATCTGAGTGAAGACAACTTTTTCTAGCACTTCCTGTACTCTACTATAGTCTGCACAAGGCAGGGGGGGTTACTGAGTGGGCAGCAGGTAACTCCAGTATTTATAATACCTGTGATTCCCTGTAAGTTGTATTAGAATCATTCTTTTTACTACTGGTCTTCCATTTATTTTCAATAGCAAGGTATTGCACTGCTTTTCCTACTACTTAAGCATTACCACTTTCTTTGGGATTTTTCATGCTGCTAATGCAAATAAAAATATTAAAGAAATACTTTCATTATGACTTGTATGTAAACTGAAAAAATGTGAGCTGTTACAAGTACATACATGTACAGTATCAGAGACTTCACAATCTTTGTGTTTACAGACACCACACTCCATGTTTCCAGAGGTTTAGAAGAAAAAAGTTATTCCCCAAAATAAGAACAAGTTATGAATAAAAGGAAAAGGGCCAATGTTTTCTGAAGTCATGCAAGTGACATTTTATTTTGTTCTCTTACCTGACCCCAATTTCCATGTGTCATGGGTGAACTACAGAGAAGTCATCACTGTAGGGCGAAACAAAACCTTTAATAAAAATGATGATTAAACAGTTACTCAACAACAATGAAAAGGTGGTCAAACACTCTACTACTTACTACATTTCTAATAATTAAGCCAGCTTGTATACAGTATACTTTAGATCTAACCTAAAATATCACTTACCTTGTGTAGGTACCAGATGCCAGGTAAGGGATCTCTTGACCTTGAGAAGCAACCTTGACAGGCATCCCTGCCCCTGGGAAGATCACTTCTGTGCAGCCCACTGCCACACAGCAGAACCCAACAGCCTCCCAGGGCTGCAGATATTTGTAGTGTAAAGTGATCGATTGGCCTGTAGTCAAACTCCTCTCTGGTGTATGTGCAGCTATAGCAATTTTAGTTTTGTCTGGTCCCAGTTTGGGCTGGTCCTGTTAGCTCCCAATAAGATATGACCTAAATTCTTTAAGTTCCTGAGAAGGTACAGCTTAGTATAATTTCTCAAGGTTTGCACAACATAGGCTGGCTTCAGCCAAGCCTGTTTGTTGATGATGCCAAAAAACAGTGCAGCATCAACTCAGAGTAGGAGTGCCCATCACAACATACAGTTTGGGAAACAATTTTGGAAAACACATATCTCAATTCTTATATCACCTCCCCTTTGACATAACTCTTCCATACTCTCGTCTTACAGCGATGTTGCTATCATCACCTCCTCCTTATTTTCTCATCACTTTGCACTTCTGATAGAAAAAGGTGGCGAGATTTGAAGTCACTTACAAAGCTCCATTTAGCTTTGACACCTGCTAGCTCCTCCAGTCAGGTCAGGCATCCACAGTTTTTCACCTTTACTGTGCTATTCACTAGAACTGAACCCTCTCCTGTATCTTCCGTTTTCTCCTCACCTTTTAATCCTATGCTGGGATACACCATGTTGAACTATTCTTCTTTTCCTGCACCTGCTATACATCCCTCTTTCATATTTGTGAGGTAATTCTGTTGGGAAAGGAGTGCCTGTCTCTTATTCATATATTAAATATATCAAAACAATCATGACCACTGAGTGAACATCAAGATCTGGGTAATTTGAGCTCACTATAGGCCCAATATGTGACTTTAGCCTGTCCATTCTTTAGATATCCTTCCCTAAAATTGGAGATAAATGCCATTAATCTATTCTCAGCATAAGGACTGCATAAAGATAATATCCTACAACACTTCTTTGTAATTATTAGTCAAAATTGAAAGGCTTAATAAAAAATTCTCAAGACCACCAAAACACTGTTCAAACTGTAATTAAAAGTCTAACTTGTCAGAGTTTTCAGTCATTGAATCTGATGCCTGGAGGGGTCATCTGTGCACAGCAGGCCCTCAAGGGCTCCTTCACCTCATTAATGATTCAGGTCAGCAACTCCTCAAACCAGGCCTCCAGCTGCAGCAGTGTCCTGACGTGGCAAAACAGTTCTTTGGAGCATAACTCTTGGAACATAATAAATTAGGTCTCATATATAGAAGCATAGCATAATCTTCCCATGACTCAGCCCTGACTCACCAGGAGCCTTTCCCACATTTAGGGAAAACCATGTAATTTAGGCCATCTTTAGCACAGATGACCTTTTAAGTAAGATTGCTTAAAATATTCTGCAACCATCGAGCAAAGCAAGCACTGAAAGATTGCCTTTCACAGGTGTCCCAGCCCAGCTTTGCAGGTAACCCCCTAATCACAGACTAGGGATCAGATCTGAGGAGGGCTAGATGACACAGTATTTAACTGAAACCAAATAAAATCAGTTTTATGTGTTTTGTATTGGCAGCAGTAAGGCAGCATTTGTGTGAGAGGAAAAAGTTAAATTCAGAGTTTTTTCAACAAGCACTGCCTACTCAGCTGATAGTCAGAATCAGCACATACTTCTTTGCTTGCCTTCCCATTGCAGTGAGTGAGAGTCTGCTGGTGGTGTGGGAGTGCAGGGCTGTACCGCCTCGGGTGGCTGCACCACAATCCCTCCTGCAGCTGCACCCAGCACCCTCCGTGCCAGGGGAATGTCCAAAACTCCGGCTCAGGTGCCTTGGCAATTCACCCTTGCCAAGGAATTCACTTTCCAATCCAACCAGTCCTAGGTGATTATAACTGGCCTAAAATGCTTTTTGTTTTGCACTCCTCACCCTTCCTTTAAGCCTTGCAAACATCCCGTGAAGTTTTAAGGCAGGAAGCCTCGTTGTATCCTGAACTAAACTTGTATTTTCATATTTTGAAGATATACAAAACAAAAAAGCAAAGAATTGTTGTTTACTACAAAGCAGCTGCCACCAGCAAAGCCTGTTATACAAGGTGGCTTAAAGCATAAAGGAACAACAGCTCAGTGCTAACATTTAAGGTTGAGAACTTTGGTCTATTTTAATGCATTCCATGATGAGTCAGAGCCCTCTCCTAGAAATAAGGAAAGGCATCTCTTAATTTATTTAACTAGTTGTGCTATTTCTCCTCAGAAATACTTAACACTCACAAGTATGAGCCACTGACATTCTTCTTTCCTTCAATTCGATTTGCTTCTATAGCAGGAAATGAAAAAATGTGTTAGGAGGAAGTATTCAAGATGATGCTCAGATGCAAATAGACCAGAATTATGGAATGTCAAAGTTTACAGTTCAGTTGTGGCCAGTTGGTTTTGTTTGTTTGTTTAAACACACCAACATTAATGGATTGCTGAGATTTCACAAAATTCAAGTATCCTAGAAGGATACATGCACACAATAATTCTTACTTTATCTCACACATAGATTTGCCAACAGAGGGAGCCATGTACTAAAATTTTATCGACGTGAATATTCTCAGAGGTTCCAAACACTGATGGTGTCCCTGCTGTGCAGCTATCATCCCACTAACTGCAAGAATGAAGAAGGTTTGCGAAATAAATTCACCTCAGGGTATTTAGCAGATCAAAACATGGGGTAATATCAGACATCCAATCACTAGAAGCGCACTGGAGGATTCAAGTGTCTGTTTGTGTTATTACAGCAATTATATCTACGGGGACAGCTACGAAACATCTATGAGAGCAATTACTTTTAAATACATTGAGAAGAATTATGCCAGATAAACATATAGTTCCCTTATGTCTGCAAATCAATGTTTAACTGCAAAACTCCTTTGAGTTCCTTCCTTGTTGCAGTCATAGCTTGTCAAACAGCAACTATTCAGGCTGCAGTTTGGAGAAAAAACAATTAAAAAAAATCTTTCTACTGTATTGTAATGTCATTGAAGTATCATGTAATTTTAATTACAACTGAACTAACTTGTATACAGTAAGACCTTCAGAACTTCATTTGCTCTTTCATCACAGCATAAACTAACTTTTCTTGTGAATTATGAAAATGTTAGATTAGTATTTTGGAGCCACTGTCTGGATTGTTACTATTTCTGCTGCTTAACCCTATGTGAAGTGGCCAGTTCCCTTTTGATTTGATGAAAGGATTTCAACAGCTGATTCAATGATGTTCTGAATCCTGTTCCAGATTAGCTTCGACTCAGCATCTTGGTACGTTTAATGGGGAAAAAAACCAAAGGCAGAAATAACATTTATGCTTACTACACCAAAGTAAACACTTTACAATTACAATATACTGCCTGGGGTGGTAGACGTTTGTGAAATATGAAGAAACCAAAGCAAGAACTGGGGAGCAATCATGTTTATTTGCTTAGAGGTATGATGATTTACTAGCATTACCGCAGGGACAAAAAAATGAAGTTACATTCTCATCTGCCTAACAGTAGCTCCTCCCTTCTCACAGAAACTGGCATTTTTATGGTAACTAAGACTGAAGTGCTGATGAAGCAACTCCTAAACCTCTGGGGGTTTTCAGCTTGATATATCCCAGTGAGCCTTTTTAAAAAGTTAAAATATAAACTAGTATTACCTGCATCTGTCCCATCCTCTCCCCTCCTTTCACTGGGACTTGGGTTTACAGTGAGGTTCCAGCAGCAGTTCTAATCCCAACCAGTTATCTTCTGAAATAAGCTCAGGATAGGGAAACCAGTGCCAAGGAAACTCAGAACTGCAAAAATATTGAACTGCATTGTTAATAGGAGTCAAATTGAGATTTTTTTTTTTCTTCTTCACTTTCAAATAAGTAAAACTCTTTGTTTCCTACTTTCTGTTAACATTGCAAACAGTTCAGCTTTGCAAGTTTGGACGTCTGGCCATTTTAGATAAACATTCCAACCCTTTAAGTGTTTGCAGACCAAACTGCAGAGCTATATGTTTATGTTGCACTGAATAACTTCAGCTTGTATGTAACAGAAAGGCTGCAAAATAATATTTTTCAATCAGTAGGTGAAGACACATGCTACTGAAATAACCAGAATTTTAAAGGAAGATATTAATACTAGTCTGTCTGTAAATATTTAACACATCTCTGTGTAGTAGGCTTTATAGTTGGAATATACTGTATAGAACATCCAGAGTTTACAAGGTTTCTAAATTTAAATCTATTCCCAGGCCCTTTGAACATAATTATTATAGCTTTTAGCTTCTATGAAAAATAGAAGGTAGATTTTTGGGTTTCAAATAGTATATTCCTCCCCTAATTCTAGTTTATGTTGAGCTGCTTGAGAGGGTCCAGAGAAGGGCGACAAGGATGGTGAAAGNCGGCCTTGTATTTCAAGGAACATGGCCTGAGATATTGCTAGGAACAGGGTTTGGATCCTATTGCTGTATCTGTGCAGGACAAGAGTCCACCCTGACAGGTGCAAAACTACATAGAGCAAAGAACTGGTCTGGTGCAGAAGAGATAATTTCTGAAGCAAAATATCTGTTTTCAGTTAAATCGCTATTCAGTTTTAAATTATGATCTCACTTTCACCTGCTGAGATTAATTTGAATCATGCCTCTCTCTCCTTGGTATTTACAGTTTGCTCACTCTTTGGGGACAGCAAAAATATCTAATAGCGTGTAAACCTGAAAGCATGTCAGTCACTCCAAAATACCACTCTGCTTGCAGAATGAAAACAAGCTGGGGTACAATTCTGCTTCTGAGAAGAAAAACAACATGAAGAGAGTTGCACAGTGGCATCAGCTTGCAGGCTGTGTTATTCATTGCTCAGCTTTTCATGTAGAAACTTTCCATGTTAAAGCAATACAATGCAGATGAGGATATTTCTTAACTTCTGTGGTTAACTTGGATGTTTCCATTTCATTGTGAGTTTCGGCTGGATGTTTTCTGCAAGGTCAGAAGAGTTTGCCCTGGATTGGCTCCTGTGGGGATCATACCATTACACGTTTCCTGTTTTGCACTTGACAACACAGTAAGCTTTTTCAAAGACACAAGCTGTATGTATGTGCCTTCTGAGCTGAGCTACCACTGTATTATTGCAAGAGTCTGACAGTACAAAGCCAAAGGTAAGAAGTCTTGACTGAAACCTTTGCCATCTACCAAGTCCTTCAGAACATGTACTCAAAAAAGTAGAATTCCAGGAGTAACCAACTCAGGATTTAAAGTGGGCTTTCAAATCCCTAATTGTAAAGTGATCAAATATAGCTTTTAAGTTTTGTCTTTTGCCCATTATTTAGCCAAGTCAATTTTCACTGTGTCAGAGTAGCTACTTTAGCACCTTTCAAGGCTAGTAGTATGAAGTTACCAGGGAATCAGTGCAGGCACAGCAGTTCCTGAAACAACTGCTAAAAACTGCCATCACTATTCCTTTTCCACCAACTGCTTCACCTATGCTTAAAACAGCAGGCTGCTTCTCACCCCAAACAATTTTCTGAAAGTTCCAAGTTATTTAGAGGTTGAACCATGTCCAGTGATTTACAGTAACCCTGCTGTATTAAGATAAATACAGTGTTTTTAAAGGAACTAACATAAGGATCTTTTTAAAGAGATGTCAACAGCAAAAGCATGGAAATTACAAAGTGAAGTGTAAAGGAAACAACCAATAAGAAACACAGTTTTGGGGTTTTCTTAATCAGTTCAAGTGGAGGTGCAATGTACACATCCGTCTAGAAGTCCTGATGGTGACCTGTGGAACCGAGGAGAGGGCCATAATTTTAAGGTGGTTTATATCAGCCAAGTATCACTGAAATGACACCCAAAGACTCAGCATAGTTCTCACCTTTTCCAAGATGGCTGGAATCACAGTTCAAACCATGACAATGCATCCTTCATGCACATTTCTATTGCTCTCTGACCACAGACCATATTTGGAGCATCTCAAAGATAAGAAAGAAATTGCCTGAAATTGGCAGGTTTGTCCTGACATGATCTTGCAATAGTGCTGTTCCCTGTGCATGAAACAAAGGAGGGCTTTGACTAATCAACAGATCTGACAGTCCCCCCAAATCGGGACAGTTATGCATAATTCACAGAATGCTTTCCTATGAGAAAACTCTTGCAGTGTGCAGAACAGAACAGCAGGAAGGCATAAGGCAGCCTTCGTTTTTCGGGAGCTTTAGCCATCAGGGAGTCCTGGGTGTACTGGTCTGGGGTCAAGGATGCTGTGTCCTCCCTCCCTCCTGGTGCTTTCTGCATTAATATTGTCCCAGAGGAAGCTCTGCAGTGGAGGAGCCTGGCTTGCCTGCTGCTGCAATTTGGAAAGGAAAGCATTGATAAAGATGAGCCAGAAACAGTGCACCATCCTACAGAACATTGGCCTCTAAACTTAAAATTTGGGAAACCAATTCAAAGGAAGAATTTAAGAAAATACACAGAAACATCGTAATTTCCTTCTCATATTTCCAAAGGATCCCAGCAACAGAGTATTTCATCACTAAGCCAGTAGCCTGTTCCTGCTTCAGAGATGGACCATCTCACTTCACACACAATGCAAAACAGCTACAGGGAACAATCAGATGCCTGTTTGAATTCCTAAGTGAGCTCTCTGCAGGCAGATCCATAAACATTGTGGAGGGGCTGCTTGAATGAAATTTAGTAAGGTCTGGAGTGAATTCTCTGTTCTAACAGCTGTTTGGTAGCGTGCAAGACCCTAACTAGTGAGCTCATATCAAGCCTCAACAGGCACATGCTCACCTCTTAAAATAGTACACTCTGGCAATAGGCTGTAAAAAGGCAAAAATACACATGCTATAAAACCTAATTACCATTGCAGCCCATGTCATGGCCTGCCATTGCCCATGATGCATAGTAAAGGAAGGGCTTTCTCTCCAGGACTTCAACAGCTCGGCACGGTGATTTCCCACCCCTGGAGTACACTGCAGAAATATATCAAAGGGGAGATTTTTATCTGTTTTTCCTATAATTAAATTTTTAAAGGAGTGACATTACAGATGCTAGAAATGGGGAAGACATGCCATTGGTTCATCTAGGCCTAGACAGGACTGATCTCCATTGTACATTTACGCATACTCCAGCCAAACTACTATTGTATGTGAACAAACTCTTCCCCTGTATTGGGTTTCCTGTGCCCTGGTTTTTGGTACTGGGGCTGGGGGGACTACAGAAAACCCAAAACACACGTCTAGCTTTGCAGTCTAATAGAGTTCACCATTAGCAGAGTAAAGAAGTTTCCCTTTTCTGACTACAACTTGATAGTCGCTGTTATACACTATTGCTTAATTACTCTCTTCACTTGTGTACATTAAGTATTTGCTGGCATTTTCCTTGAATTATCTGTAGGGAGACATCAGTTCTTTGAGGGTTTGAAAAAATTACATTCCCTATTCATGGCTCTACTAAGGTACTACTTGAAGTGCTAATTGGGTTCTTAATCACTGCTGTGCATATATTTTCTAGTCTGTCCATATTATCCAAATATAACTCGGTTCTGAGCATCAATTCAATTACCAGTTTTGTTCACTATCTCTGCACCTACAAACCCAAGCTTTCATTATACCTTTTTTTTACAAAAACATTAAATAAACATATGTATGCTGTGACATTATTGCCACCCTCATGTAATTTTTAGTTTCCTTCCATAAAAGAATTACAGCATATAAACTGCATGATCTATGTTTGGCATGAATTTTGTTCATCTCTGATCCAAGCATCTTATTTCCACAGATGTTTCTTAGCCCATTCCAACTTTTGGCAGTTTCCCCTCAATCTGGTATTACTTATCTGAGTATTTTACTATTATTCTGCTCCTATTTTCTTTTACAGTAGGTGCGTGATATACTTTCAATTCATGTTTTTAAATCAGTAGTTCATATATGTACACAAGAGTAAAAAAAAAGCAGAATTAGCATTTGTTCAGTGTTACCTCCCACTATGCCTTGCATTTGCAATCTACTGCTTCTAACCCTGAGTTCAATCCTAAATTTATTATACCGTAAGCTTCTAAAATTTGTTTGAAGCCTATCAATTGAAACTCTACAGTCCTAACAGTGGAAGCAACTTAATTTTAAAAATCTCTTTTCCAGGATGTGGGGGAAGGGAGTGGGGAGGCTTTAGTAGTGCACTCACTTTACTAAATACAATTTATTAACAGGAATTACTTAAGTAAGACACAACTCATTTTTCAAGCAATCTAGTATTCATATTATCTAATAGGTAATAATAGATTGACATGATCACATCACACAAAATCTAAGCTGAGTTATGTGGCAAAGAGGACTTGTTTCAGAACATTCCACAAAACAATTCCTGATGTTTTTAAAGAAAGTTTACATTCAAAGCGACTCGGATTTCTAATCAGGAGAGGCCCAATGAAGTAGGGGAGATGTTCCCTCAAGATAACCCTGTTACAGGCTCTCTCTTAGAAACTGAATATGCAGGGGGATAGGAACAGAGTGGTAGAGAATGCATGCTTGGAACAAGAGAAAATAGCTGCTGCTATAATTGTAATGCACTTGTGCTTGCAGGACAGCCTGAAAGTTACAAGGGACTAGCAAGCACTAGTAACTTAAAAAAATAAAAATAAGACCTCTAATTCACTGCCTAATTCTGTGTGTGTAATTTAAAGCTCCGCTGAATGACCAGCTGAACACAGTGAAACAAGGACAGGCTAAAGAGAAGTCACAGATGATTTAGATGGGATTTTGAGCGAGGTTCTAACTCGGCTCCCAAAGTCAAGTGAGTTCTTACTAATCCTGTCCTTAATAAATTTTCATTTAAATTGACACAACTACTGATCCTATTACTGGTTAGGTACAAAAGCCACTTTATACATGTAATAATAATTCCACAAGCACTGAGGTTTCCATTCAACAGGCCATCTAAAGTCTGCAGTTCAAGACAAGGGCACAGCACTTTTGGCAGGAAAAAAAAGAAATAAAAAATATCAGTCCTCAGTGTAATCGCAATAAATTGATAATTAACTGCTTAGATGGTGTGTAATGAAAGGTTGAGGATAAGGTGAAAGAGATGACTTTCACCTCTGCTGCAGTTTGATAGCAGGAAGATTCCTTTGGAACCTACAGATTTATGTGGGTTGTTGGCTGAAAAGGAAACATTGTGTGGATTTCTATGAGGCCTCTGTGAGAGGAAACAAAAGTTGTCCTTTCTGAGAAATGTACCCAGAATGAGAATATCTCCTGCTGGACAGCTTGGACAAAGAGCTGGGACTGCCAAAAGCTGAGGAAAGCTGCCAAAGCAGAAGGAAGAAAATTCAGCAACAGAAAAGCACTAAAATTTTATCAACAAAATCTTTAGGGTAGGGAACGGCAAAATTACAAATACCAACAGTCACCATACACAGAACACCCTGAAACAGGAAAGAGCCAGAAATTCCAGCCAGGGAGCACAGTAAAAGATTTTGAACAGGAAATGGGGAGATTGCATTACCATCAACATTCAAAATGTTGATTTTAAGAGTGGGCCCAGATACACTATCAAACAAACAGTTACAATCCTGTATAACCTCTTTTAATATTATGAATAGTAAAAAAATGTAACACATGAACTGTAGTTCAGACGCTCCACAGTCTAACCTGCAAGCACCGCCATGGAAAACTGTCTGCAAACAGCAGGGAACAGTCACAGACTCCACTCGGGAAAGTGTGATGCACACAGATCGACTGCAGACATTTTCAGGTAACGTTTTGCTGCCATTCACCAACATCTGAGCTCCGTTCAATAATTTCCTGGATTAGAATAAAATTTGTATCAATTGTTGCATAAAAATGACAAGGCTAAGCTATTAAAACTCCTATGAAGAACCACGATTATGCAGCCACTCAGTTGTTACAACTATAACTTCAAGAGTAAACCCAATTTTTTTCCCTCCATATCCAGTATCAGTAGAAAAACCTTATAAAGCCTACACCAGCACATTCCAGAAAGTTTCCAGAAAATACAAATGACATAGTACTGGGGAAGCAAAAGACTATTTAAGATCTGTCCTCAAATAAACTGTGATTTTTTTTCTTCATTCCAAGGAAACATTCTCACATATGCTGCGAGAACCAATTGGGAAGGAATTTCAAAGGAGTCAAGACTCTTTAGGGTTTTTTTTCTACTGTCATGTAATCAGGCCTGGCTTTAACAAGAAGTTACACCTGACTGTGGAAACTGAGCTGCTGCATTACTGCCATGGGGAGATTAGGTATTACTAAAATTAAGAAAGTGGAGCCACATGTCATGCTTTGCAGCATAGTTACTTCTCTCATTACAATCTTCAGCATATGCTTCTTCAGTAGTATGTGATTCAGTGTAATTACACAGAGTGTGTGTCCATGCATTTGCATAGGCTTCTGTTCCAAATAAATGGGGCTGTTAATATATATACCTGCTCTTGGAGTTATTATAATAGTATCCTGTTTTATTGGTCGGAACATGCATTTAAGAATAACGAAAAAGTGGCACTGATTTATTTGCATGACTAGTGAAAGCAGTCCTGTATCAGGATCTATTGATTACCACTGACTGTATAAATTTTACTGAAAAACATTCAGTAGCTGGCACTGAACTCTATGTGGCAGTAACGTACCAGCTCAGTCTGTACAGCCAAGGTTTAAAATAGGTGGGGGATTGCATGACACAGGTGTCAATTAGGAAGATATTAGGACTTGACCCTTTGAACTATGAGAAAAAGAAACAACTTGTGAAACAAATTTAAAGAACTCATGATTTACCACAATTTAAGGAAGGCATCTCTCCCTCTCTCCTACACAACTAAGAAAAATTCATCACTCTGAGAATGTATTCATGGTTGCTACACCCTTAAAAATCTACTTATATTTTTGAGGTCATCCTGTCTGACTTTGTAGGATCTTTTGGAACAGAGTTCTATAACTTTCCACCCTAAGACATCTGATAGCTACACTAAAAATAGCCCCATGGCAGTTCCTCTGTTGAAGATACACCTACTGGTATGTGTCGTGCTGATCATAATTTAGAATCCTCTTGGACACTCAACTCATGCTGATGCCCTGGGGGCTGTAACAGAATGAGTCTCAGTGTGCTCTTCAGACAATCATTAATAACTTATGCCCATAATAAACCACATGAGAAGTGTATCTATTTTCTGCACATCAAGTATATAAAACGTAGCGTTCTCTGACCACATGAGGGGGAGGGATGCAAATCAATGAGGGTATGAAGAACATCTTAGCACTGTTTGCACAGCTGTGGTGTCATGTTTTCCCCTTGCATTACATTTTCCAGTATTCCTGTCCCAACCCATTAAATACTCCACAAAAATCAAACAAATTACCTCTGATAATTTATTAAGAGCCAATTGTAGAAGAGCTAGGCAAAGTCCTGCTTCTGTGAATATACACTCAGACAGCCTAAAGAAATGTGAACTAGTCTCTCACTAGGGTTTTTCCCCAAAACCAACTCTCCAGTAGAGCTGGTAGGATGTGCACTAGTAACTCAGTACCTCAGGAGAGACCTCCATAGTTTCCCTATGCAGTTAGCAGCAGTGAATGCTGTTGCAATAGGAATATTTCCTGAGAGATTTTGCTTTATTTTTTTTTTCATATATATAAATTTTATTCTGTGTGTAAGCAGTATCAAAGATTAAAACAATAGAATAAAAAGGCTTGAAAATATTTAGTGCAGTTTTAAACCTTCTCCTAATTTGTCTTTATAGGAAACATTATAATATCTAGGTGTTATTCTGACTAAAACATCTTTTAACAACATCAAGAGAATAGTGGCAAAGGTCTACATTTCTGCACTGCCCTATGAGCCAGCACTTTCTAGTTTATTATTTGAAACGGCATCCCTCTTTCCAAGTAATAAAATGGAATTTCCAGAGCAACTATATACTCAAATTGGTCACTGGATATCTCCAGTCTTGCTTTCCTTATATATATTTTTAGCTGTGTAATTATTGCATAGATGAACATTCCAAATGGGAATTTACAGAATAACAGCAAGGGCTGGAAAAGTCTAGGCCATTTCCTTCTGTAAAACAGAAGTTTGTAAAAACTGTCTGATTAGAAAAACATGGAAAATGGGACCATCTCAAAATATGAGCGAGAACCAAGCTAATGGTGTTGATCATAAGCTAAATTGCCATGAAAAGTAATAAACACCAAGAGTGAAGAGAGGAATGGAGTAGGTAGGGGGAGGGGGAGGCATCTTGGAAAGTGAGAACACATTTGATAGGATCTTCCCGTAAGGTGTAGAATATCAGTCCTCTACCCTGGGAGCTTTCCATTATTCCTTTCCAACTGCTGCCTTCAACCTGGACTGAGCCAGTGTTACCCATGTATGTACTAGTTTGGTCAATTCATTCCCTAAGAGTTGCCTCAACTCAACACAAACATGAAAATGTCAAAAGTTAACAACTGCAGGTACTGCTGGACCTAATTCACCTTTCTATAGTTTCATGCACTTCTTGCAGGTGTGGGATTCAACATGTATCACGTATTACCTGGCTCTAAACTGGGGACATGGAGGTCCTCAGCTGTGAAGGTAAGGGTACAGGGAAACAGAAAAGAGAAGGAACTCATTATGGAAGTGATGAAAGGATTCTCATTCTAGAGACTTGAACTTCCAGTTTTACTTTGGTTTTGTGGTTTTAGTTTTTTTTTCTTTGAGAAGAAAGACGATAAAAATGCTTTAATTAACTGCAGAAAAAAGAGAAAAACATCATTCCTGCGAGTCCAAAAAGGTATACAAAATTTTATATCCAAAAGCAAGGGATGCAATTGGAATGACAAATTCCTGTGAAAAGGAGTTTGGAACCAGAATGATTCTTCCCTGTTCTCCAGGCAATCCAATTTCTTGAATATATAAACAAAAGTATGTGTGTTGATTTTTTGTGGGAAAGTGATTTATCTCTCTATATGGTATCAGTATACTAGTATACTGTGTACAGATGACACCCACATTTTAATAAGACCAGATGAAGTTTGGAGAGCAGGGCAGCAGAAAGGAATCACTTCAGAAATTAAAATAAAAAAGCTTTTCAATTAATTTTTTACTTAGTAATAAATGGCCTCAAACTATTTAATTTAGCAAAATGAAAAGGAAATGTGATTATAGAACAAAAGAACCTCCATAGAAATAAAGCACCTTGTAATGAAAAATAACCCTCTTGCATGGAGTGTGGTAGGGCATTAGCAGAAAAAAAAAAGAGGAAATAAAAAAAAAAAAATTAAAAAAGAAAAAAGAAAACCCCC
>WEKX01014270.1:364972-381692 GCA_013390025.1 Pitta sordida
TTTCTGTTCTTACAAACTGACCTATGGTCCGACTACAGTAATGGACACAGGAATAGATCTATAAAGATGTGACCAGACTATCCAGGCTGAGCTTGGCAAAGCAGAGAACAGAGGATGTCACCACCGATAAAAAGACAAGACAACCTAACCAAAAATAAAAAAGGACAAAGGAAGTTAAGAGAAAGAAGTAAAAGGGTTCTTCTAATGCCATCAAGTAGTTTGGTGGCTGAACAAGTAATAGGAACACAGCTCTTCCCACGTCCCTCCTAACCAAAAGATGTGCTGCGGCATACCAGCAATTATTCTATCAGATCAAGACTTTACTGNTTCCTTTTTTTTTTTTTAATCACCATATTTTTCTAGTTTCTATTTCCAGCCTCAATTCTTCTATCTGTTGGCTGAGGGGTTGGGTTTTATTTGGTTCACTCCTTTCAAGGAGTACTTACGACTTTTTTGTGGTCTTCAAGACAGATTTTGTTTTTCAAACACCATGAAAATACTCAATAATNTTCACTATTTAGAAGCTGAAAACAGACAAACAGTTCAGAAGTGTAGTAAGAAATCAATGGATCACTGTTAATTTCCTTCCCAGTATCCATTGTTCGCTATGAGATGCTTCCACACAGCATTTATGGGAGCTCTCTAAGCAACAATGCAGCCCTTCTTAATCCAAGCAGTAACATACTCTTAAAAAGTTTCATTTCCAAGACGACACTTCAGCAGCTGGAAGGTTTAAAATTTCTTAATTTGCCAGAATTTGTGGGGGTGGGGGGAAGAAAAGACTGGTAGGTGCAGCAATGAAAATAAATTCCGCAAAGAAGAGAAAATTGGGCACTGAATAATAAGTGGAAAAATGGCCCAAACATCAGTTGTGAAAACTCAGACTTCTGTAAATGTTCCTACAAGATCTCACATTTATTTAAAGACAGTAACACATATAGAGTTATAACAATCTTCTGAAACAGGTAAAGATAACCAACCTTCAGGGAAAAGGGTATCCAAGGTGCAAAGGAGGTAATAGTAACATTCCTAAAGTCTGACTTGCTGCGAAACTAATAAAGTAAGGTCACATATTTTCTGGTCTTGATATGAAACTCATTCAAAACAGCAGTCTTTACTAACACAAAATGCTTTAAATGCCCTGCAGAGCAGCAAAGGTTTGGTTGTGGGTTGTTTGGTTTTTTTATTGTAGCCATTTAGGAACACTGACAAGCATTTATCAGAGGTCGTAACAGTACTGACATCAAAATTCAGTTCTCAATGTATAACTGCTGATTTATATTCCCCCTGGGTTTGCTTACAAAGATCAGTAATTTGTATTTCTACAGCAAAGTAAAAAGTAACAGAAATGTCTTGTTAGATAAAGAACACATCAGTAAGTCACAATATGTAATTACAAGAGGGTTTTTACTCCATCAAGAAGTATTTTACAGTGTCCTTAATACAGTGTATAGAGTAAGATGCAGCATTTTTGGCTAAACTATTTAAATTCATGGACTATTTTCTATTTAAGACCAGTCAGTGGTCAGAACTCCAAAACACAAGTGCTCATGCATTCATTTGGTACAGTCCTACAGCTGTACACATGCTGTGTGACAAATACTCTTAGAAGTACATGATTTTCTCTTCACACTGGAGAAGTGTGGTCTGAGAGTAAGACTAGGTTTGTGGTTTACTGATTGGAAAAAATTGCTGTGTTGCTGTCTATATAAGCTGCATTGCGGCCAATCCCTGCCCAAAGGATAAAGAGCTGCTTTACTATTCTACCCAGACATAGCCTCCACTGACATGTACACTCAAAACACGCATGTCCTGCATCTCAGCTGCTATGCAGTTTAGCAATGTTTCAAATTTATAGCTAAAATGTCAGGCTTTTGTGGCACCAAGGAGCTTTAACCAGTGACTATCCTCAAGAAAAAAAAAATTAGCTTATGCACAGTCATGGGAATAATGAATTCCCTTATGTATCCCTTGAGATCTCTAAGTTAACAGCTAATGCAAGAGGGTTTGGAGAAATAATGCAGAACAATCCAGCTTGAGCTAAATCTCAAAAATGTAAAATGTGTCAGATATTGGACAAAATAGTCAGGGAAGAAAAATAATATAAAAGAAATTAGTTCTTGGCAAGATATTATTTTTCTGCTAAAAATTAGGAACTGTTTTTTCCAGTCATATTTGTATATTTTCCCACAGAATCTGACTAAATCAGAAGTTGCCAAAAAGAACCACAGCCCATTACACTTATGTCATGTTTTGTACTGTGTGAAAGCTGGGAGGGGAAAGCTGTGTTATGTGCTGAGAGATCATCAAAAGCCTTCCAAGAAATGAACTTACTGTCCGTGTAGAGCATGCGACAGAATCACTGGGCCTAAAGCAACCTGTGGTCAAAATAAACAACTGGGAAGCACCGTTCCAAGAGATGCCTTTGAAAACCTGAAAACAAATAAACTGGCAATTGCTAATTATAATAATTGCTGCTGGATAAAGTCTGAGTAATTACCGCTTTATCCTTAAGCTAGGTATAGCCTGAAGTAGGAACAGCAAATTCAGGTATTTCAAAATATACCACTTCAAAGCAGAAAGTACTTTGTAAGATTTCAAAGAAAGGAAACAACAATTTGAAAAAATGCCACAGAAGTCTACTAACAAGCATATTAACATTTAGTAGCTGCTTTAAATTTTTAATTTGTAAATTGTTTCATGAAGCATCATGAAATAAATGCTGGCATTCTATATATTCCATTTTGTTAAATTTAGAATTTTGAGACCAGTTTTATCCAATGGTGATTGAAACATTCACCACCACCTCCTTCTCTCTTCCCAACTCTTCTTTGTCCATGTTCCTTCTATGGCTTTCTTGAATTGTGTTGTTAAAAAACCCCAAACAGATAGATGTAGGAAGTCTCCTTTGAGTAAGTTTGTCAGAGTATGTCAGTCAACTCAAAGATTTACAGTAAATAATAGTTGAAAAATTCCAGGTAACTATAGTCCATAACAAATAATTCCTTTTTAATGATCATAAAAAATTTAGTGGGAAACTAGTGAAAAGTTATTAAAGACAGCATAGTCCAACACTGAGATAAAGAGCAATAGCTGCTTAGTTCAAGCAGTGTGGTTTCTCCAGAGAAAATCTGTTCCCTCCTTCAACAATTTGACGACACTAATAACTGAACAGAACAGGCAACAATAGAATTTTATGTGCTTTTTCACAAGGCATTGTGAAGAGTTATCTCACAAATATAATCAAGGAAAATAAATAGCCTGGAGCACACGTGTGTAACCAGACACATCCACGCATATTCCCGCTAGGGAAGAAATGGTATAAATCTGTTCTACAGCCAGGAAATAAAATTAACACTGGAATAATCAAATCTCTATTTAATAATTCTAATATTCATATATTTACTAAAGATTTGAAACTGGCAAAAGAATCATGAATTGAAGGCGTTTTAGTAAATACACAAAGGAACTCTCATCTAAAGAGAAGCAGACAAATAAGGGGCATCAAGAGGAAAAGTACATTGTGTTGTCCTGTTTTGAAAGACACTGTAAATATTTAAGATGTTATGCAAAAAGAGATTGGTACCATTAAGTAAATGATTGTAAAATTTGATTTTTAAAGAAAAAATTTAATTGGTATCAAATGTAAAGTCAAAACCAAATAACTATGCTTCATATGCCAGTAAGAACTGTTAAGCCTTAAACATTTATACAGGTATATTTGAGAAAGTAAATCGTTGAGAAGGTATTTATAACATCCAGAACTATGCACTGTGGTTTGCACAGCAGACACTGGATTCCTTCCAGGAGGTAGAAGCACTCCATGTAGAGTCAGGAGTGATTATGGCAAACCCAGAGGCTTCCTCTTCTTAGAAAAAGGTGGTTCTGGGAATCTGTCACTATCAGCCAGCAGAAAAAAAAGGGAGCTGGAGATATTCAAGGTAAGATGTAGCAAAAGTGGTTTGCAAAGAAAGCACTTGCTGCAAGCTGGAGTTTGTTTGTTGGGGGTTGGTTTCTATTAATTCTAAACAATGTCCCAGTTTAGCCTGTACCTACATTGCTGCATGAGCAGAAGTTGAACAGTAACAGTAGAACTTTAAGTGAAAAAAATGTTTAAAGTGCAAAGCTCGTAATAAATTCCCAGCTTACACTTGAAACTTCAGGGCCTGAGCAGGCACTTAAAAGCCACAAACACACACGTGGCCAAACAAACCCAGATTGCTGCAGAGATCCAAAGCCACTGCTGAAGGTTTGGGGTTTCATTGCCTTCACTCAGTGACCAGTTCAGCTTGAAGGGATATCAGCGTTAGCTGACACTGTGCAGTGAGGCATCTGTTACAGACTTAACTCATCATGGGAGAAACAAGAAAAGCCTTATTTTTGTTTCCCACAAGGATTCCACAGGTAGTGAGTGGGCTTAAATTTAAAGCCTATCCCAGCCTGAATGCCTCGGTGCCAAAAGGCAGACGGGCTCTTTAAAGTCCCGGCTTTGCGGTGGGGCTGTTTCTCACTCTTAACAGTGGTGCAACTTTACAACACTGCCTGAGTGGTGTGAAAAGAAAGGAATAAGTTAAATGAAGGTTTTTACAGTTCCCCAGTAGCTTCTGTCACTCAAAACACAGCCGTTCTTAATCCCAGTTCCAATAAACAGTGGAAACCATTCCCCTGAAATTCATGTTGCAAAGCAGGGGAAAGGGAAAGGTTCAGACAACCGCCTTGCTCTCAGGCCTGGGGGATGCCAGCAGGTTTAGTAGCCAAACCAACTCATTAGAAAAGGCAGGAACTAGCTCAAAGGTGAATAAAATGATGAAATAAAGGAGAAATACTCTTTATCTGTCCAGATTTTAGTCAGCCCTTTAAAGAGGATGAAACTCAATGAAACAAATAAATTTTGGAAGCAGACTAGCTAAGTAGAGGGTTTTTTTACTGAAATTTTTTCTCATTTCAGAGGAAAAAGCAAGATAGGACTTTGCATCCCAAATGCTGAACATTATTTTCAAGCAAGGAGTGTAGTTCAAGAATACCCACTGTTAAAGCACACACACTGAGATCCTGCTACATGGGCTAGTGGTTTGAATTCAGAATTAGAGGCCAGAGCCTTGGCTGTCTCTGCCTGCCAGGGGTTCACATTTATCAACAGTCAAATCATTTTGTTGGTCTAAGTTTATATATGTACAGAGTTGGTTTTAATAACGCCTATCAAATTCATGCATTAACCCTTATTTAATAGTTATAAAATACTTACTAATTCTAGAGTACCCTTCAGTTGAGGATCACTAAAGAAAAATATTCTTTTAGAGTCTGAAAAGAATTATATAGGGGCTTTTTCTTCTTCTTTCGATGGTTGAAACTTGGCCCACATCACTGATAAAATTCTGACTTTATGGCTGTTTAGCGTCCTGTGTAAAATAATACATAGTTTTGACCACTTATTTGCTTGGAATGGAATAATCAGAAATACATTGGGCCACTCTTCATGGTATTGATCCTTATGGAAGCATCAGAGAAAGGATAGATAGGTTACATAAAGAAAGACAGAAGTACGTAGTACAAGTGAAGACAAATTATTCAGGGTATCACAGCATGAAAACATTTAGCGATTACTGAAATGCCAGTATGGCAAGCTTTCATGTAGTATTTTGTGTTCTACAAAAACATGGCAGGGTCATCTTACCATTGTGAAACTCTTACTAACAAAAATCCTCAGTTGAGAGCCTTCTTTCAAATCCCCACAGAGGAGAAAGCATAAAAAGCCTTCAAACAACAAAAACGAACCCCTACAAACAAATAAAACAACAAAATAACCCAACAACAGCAACAAAAATCATACAACAGGAAGAACTACTATGATCCATCCTAAATGGACGAGGAAAAGAAGGAATTTGCATTCAGTCCCAGGACCAGCACAGAAGAAAGAGAAGTACAGAAGCCAGAGGAATAATAGTTCATGCTCTGCTCTCAGGTAGGTCCACCTAGAGAATATCTGTGTTGATATTTTAGTCCAGACCAGGAACATGCTCACGTCCTAAATACTGAGGCCGTTCCCCCTCACTTGTTTTCATTCACATCTCAGAGCGTCCATGCTTCAAACACAAACCTGTGCTCTGACTGCTGAAGGGGATTTGGTCTAGATGATAAGACTAGATCTTGCCCTAAGGACAAAAAACCCACAAAATGTGTAGCGTGTGGATGCCAGGTCCACTGATGCTTCTTTAGAAACAACAAGATCTGTCACTAACACAGATATAACCCTATATGCTATCCATCACTTGGGTTGGACTGTTATTTGGCCAAACAGACTTTCAAAACAATAAGCACCCAAAGTACTATAGGCCAAATAAAAAAGTGTCTACTGAGAAGCAATACTAATTCATAAGGAAAAGTGGATGATTAGAGAAGCAGGCTGAAAAGAATGAGAATTTCCCCCCAATCTTTGGGAATTACTACAAGCCAAAAATACAAGTTTAAGAAAACCAGGCAGGATAGATGACTCTTTCAATTTCTACTGAGTTAAAACTGAGTGATTTTCAAGCTTTGAACAGAATTTGCAGGTACCATGGAACCATAACAATCTGATTAAAAATGCCTTATAGATTCAAAGGAGACTAAGCTACATCTCTGTGTAACTCAGTGGAATTTATTAGCCCTTGCAGACTGGCTGCTATTGTGATCAGAAGCAATTATTCATGTTAAAAGTGTGACTGTCAGTTTAAAAATGTCCCAGAGTAACCCAAATGTCCTGCCACCATGCATCCTTCAAGCCATCCAGAAAGCAGATCTTTAGGAGGTACAGCACGAATTATCTATTCACTGGCCTTCCAGAGCCATTCTTTATGAAAGACTTACGATCATAACTACAATGGTGGCGGGAGCAAAAGAATCTTTGAACTACTGCAGAAACAGTACAAGATTAAGGTATTTTGAAACAGAGAATTGAACCAAATCTGAACCAAGTTCAAACTGTCCAACTACAACTGAAAACGAATTACAATTTTGGAAGTACTTCTGCAAATTGCACATCCAGCCGATACTGCAGTCAGTTAACCACAAATCAAAGCCATACCACAACATTTTACTGGGCATATTAGTTGTCACTGTTCTTCTCAGAAGATTTTTAAGAGAATCATAATTTTGGCAATAATTGCAGCACATGTTTTCAGTTCAACAAGGAGAAAAGTTTGAAATACATTAAACAAAGGATTTTATTTCTAATATATTGTTAAATTCTTTACTAAATTTAGACAAACTTAAGCCAAGTGAAACATTTTGGTAACACTCCTTTTGCCAAGGGATGCCTGATATTTTTCTGATAACACAATAATAAAGGGTTTTCTTCCTAGCTGCATGAATCTACTTATCTCACCTCGAGACATCTGGCAAAATAGAAAAAAGTAGATGCAGGATACCTTGCAGATATCTTCATGCAAGTCATTCATGACCTAGAAAAAAAATCAGACTGAAAAGCATAATCCTTTCTTGCGCTGTGCCTCCTTGTGAATGTTACTCTTTGTCATCCTCACTTTGCTGTATTTTGATATAGATGCAGTCAAAACACACACGCCAACACCAGAGGTAAAATGACAAGCATGTATAATGTTACATCAGCAGTGAGGCAGAACGTGAACTTTTTTCAGCAGAGCCTCCAGTCACACTCCGGACCCTTCTGGCTCTCATAGCACCCTGCACCCCTACTTTCAGAACAGAAAAAACAACTTGCAAATGTTTCTTTGAAAGTAATCTGTACCTGACAGTGTCCTATTCTTAAAAGGGTAGATAATAACCCATTTCCAACATTCTAAGCTTTTTTTAAAAATTAAGTCTACTTTCCTCTGAACTTAAAAGAGCAAAGATGAATGCAGACCTGAAGCTGAACTCCCACTCACTGCCATGACCTTGACTCAAAATACATTAGAAACTAAGTAAAAACAACCCAGAGATACAGAGAATAGGTTCAGTGATTTCGTATGTACTACTAGAAGCGGTAGTAAACAAACATAGTAAATGTAGTAAACATACGTAGTAAACAAACCACGTATTCAGCACATTGAAAAACAAGTACACAAATCCTAACTAAAATATCAACTTTTTTGCTTTTCAGAAAATCTATCTGGTTTGGGGGACCCATGGACTTAACACGTTTGATTTTAATTTAGGTTTTCCTGTGAAAATATTGTAAACAAACACCGTATTCTTAGTAGAAATTTCATCAATTAAAAAATAATACTGGAACAAAACCAGTTCAGTTTGCTCAAGCACTGTCCTATTTCTCCATAGAACTGGATACATTTTTGCTGAATATAATTTCATTGTAGTGTTCTTTTATTAAAATACTCACTGATGGGGAAAATATTTTTGGTGAATGCAATACACAACGGTGCCATTAGCAAAGCTGAATTTGGCAACGGCAGGAACACACAGTACCTTTGACATCACTGGTATGGAATTTGTACTGGTGAGCTGAAGCCACTTTCCTGAACGATGTTTCACCTGGAGGCATGAAAAGCATCCAGTGTGGAGGTAAGCCATCACAAAAATATTTAAACTGTGATTTTTCTATACTTATCCATTATATTTGTGCAAGACTTTGCTATGGTTTGTAAGGGGAGCACTAATATTATACTGGGACACCCACCCATTTCCTCTTGTCCTTATTTACCTAGCAATTCAGTCTTTACATGCTTTTAAGGAGTGTCTCTGGCAGTGTTGATGGGGATGAATGGTTTTGCTCAGTGACAGGGATACTGTGGCAGAAACAGTGAGGTGGAGAACGTGTTTGTGTAGCTAGACAGGCACATACCCTGGCCTACAGCTTGGGCTGAGGCAAGTGAAAGGAAATAAAGTGCAATCAAAAGTGGGAAAATAAGCTCCACGCTTTTTTCACTAGTTCATAAAGAAATATACCATCCATTCATTGGTTCTTCACATTTCCTAGCAAATATGACATTCCACAGGGTAGAAACATTGGAAAGTTAATTTTGGAGCAATTACACCCTTGCAGACTTGCTCAGCTTTCGTTTTTATTTTTCATTCAACAAGTTATTAGTGTTAATGATACCCTTGGCTAATCCCATCCTCACAGGACCAGGAGGTACACGTTAACACCTCCAAATTAACAGCTAACTTTAAGATAGAGACACTGGTAGTCTTGTTCAGCCCTTTATATAAGAAGAAGCTACTACTTGTCTCACTAAGTGGGAAAGGCTCAGGTCAGTACTTGCAAGCTGGCATCAGTGTTAACTTAAGAGACTCACTGTAAGGGTCTGTAGCAGTGTGTAGGCCAACAGGGAGAGTAAAAGTAAAGTTTCAAGAGACCAGGCAAGAAAAATTTCCAGAAGAAGAGTATGGCTCACAATATTCCAGCTTTACACCGAGGAGCATGGTATAATTTTCCCTGAGGCACAACTATGTATACTCTTCTGGCTCATTTATTTACTTTAATCTCCACTGAAACTTCATCTTTCTTATTTAGGATTTTATTGAAAAAACAAAGAAAACATGTCTTGCTAGAAATCCACATTTTGCTTTCAGTTGAATTAAATAGGGCTAACACGAGTGTGAATTTGATCAGTGACAAGCAACTTTATACCTGTTTTTACACAACCTTTGGAAGAGCACTTTTACTCCTTGGGGATATTTCCTTTTTCTTGGTGATTGACTGGACTATAGTGCTTCTACTAAACAAGACATTTTAACGTTTTAAAGTCAGGGTTTTAATGTTCCATCAGCAGTGCTAACTTCTGTAACATCACTATGATTTTTATTTATGATTGGTGGATGTGCATATATGGTAGAATAGTTTAGTCCACATTTATGTGTGCACTAATATCACCGTTCCCTTAAAACTGTACACTAGAACTGATGTAGTAAATCTGATTCCAAACCTGTACCGTATCAGTTATAAAAGCTGATGACTTTTAAGCCCTTGATAGCTGGTTCTAGGCAACAGCTTCTTCCCACGCAGAGCTGTAAATGGATCGGTACTTACTGTAACCCCACTGCCTGCCTCAGACAACTCGAACCCAGATGACACTCAAGACAAGTCCTAGATGAAAATTTTGAAGGCGTGTTGACTGAGGCAATGATTGACCCCTCCTGTGAGACAGAGATCCAAGTTCCAGGACAGAAAAATCAAAACTTCTTGTTTTCAGGCATCTGCAGTTCATTGCTTTCATGTAAAGAATTGCCTAAAATCTGCACGGAGAGTTTCCAATTTTGATATAAATAATTTGTCAAATCAAAGCACCTAGGAAACAACCTTTCCTGCAACTGGGCCAGTGCTAATTAAGACAAATGCCTACTCTAGAATCAATGTGGCAAGTCAGAAGGGATAAGACGCATATACTCATGAACAAAGCAAATATTAATTCTGTTATCCAGCCTAATGGAAAATGGGGATAAAACAGAAAAAGCAAATCCATAGATAATCCTGGGTATGTAAAGAAAGCATTAAGAAGAAATCAGTGAGAGTGCCAGTTGAAGCTGGCAGTAGCGGTATCCTCTGTGATGACTGTGGTGCAAGCAGACTGCCATACCACAAATAAAATACTGCTTCCAGACCTGATCTGACTTAAGGACACATGGTACATTTAACAAAAAGAAGCCAAATACTCCATTAATCAAAAGATAATTATTGATACAATCCCAGCTTCCAGTCCCCCCACAGCCACTCTGCAGGTCCCAACAAATCACAATCCTTCTTCTCCTCTCGTCTCCTATTAACCACTATGACCTGGTGCCATCCACTGAACACCATGTCATTTACCTTTATCTCTGTCACTTTCATCTCCTGCAGTTGCCCCAACTCTTATTTTCTCAGAGCCTTGTTTTGCTTCAGCAAGCAAACTCAGAGAGTTTAGGGTTATTGGAAGAAGGAATCTGGTGGAGCTCCCAGGGAAGCACAGACAAGTGGCAAACAATTAGGCACTATATCCAGCTCCTGGAGCTTGCTGTACCACGGATTTAAGGAGAGAAGCAGATGGGCAGAGATATATGCAGAGAAGGCAAAAAGAAAAAGATACAAATGAAAGCTTCCATGCATTTCCCAAAAAAATCAGATAGTCACCCTTTCCTTCCTTGGGCAGTTGTTCGAGTATTTTTATTGCAGGCTTTAACACCAAGGTCTTTAGAGGGCTCCAGAAATAACTTACTTCTTCGGCTAGTAGCCAGCTACAAAGCACAGAGGTCATTTAAGACATATCCTCAGTGAAGGGTCTCCTACAGCCTAAGGCAGTTTAGAGAGATTCCAAATGACAGAAAATCCCTGGGCCTCCCTACTCACCTGCCATTTCTCTAGCTGGAGAAATCACCAGCAGCAGCAGTTTCAATGCAGACACTTCCAGGTAGGGCAGATTGGCTCCTTTGCACCCACTTCTCCCTAACTGCTACTGCTCTGCTCTTTTCCTTGGATTCCCTCTCTTGGATTCCCGGTTCAAGGAAGAAAAAGTGGTTAGGACAGGCCAAATAAAAGGGCTAAGATAATTTAGCCACTGTTATGGACAGGGATGCTGAACATTTAGATCAGTAATAGAAACAAGGACCTACTGCCTTTTAAAAGTGAAATACATAACAGACTCTTTCAGGCACCTGAGTAGCAGCTGAAGAGTCTACAAGAAGCTTTGCAAAACAATGCAAAAAGCAAACCAGTATTTCTCACACAGTTACTTGGATCCAGGGGATAATTCATACAATTACTCAGCAAGGCACTGACATCTTAACATAGAGCAAGTGAGAGGCCCGAAGACTTGAAACCACAAACTGGCCAGGTGCAAAATCCGTGTGCTCCAAGAGGATCTGTTACACCAATTACCCACTTGGTGGTTTGAGACAGTCTTGCAGGAATTGTGCTTCACACACCATCCACAGCAAATTGCTACTGCATATGGTATATATTTACTAACATCCTACATATGGATGAGCTATAAATTCATATCCATCCATTTCCAGAATTTTCCATGTCAAAGCTACGGGAGGAAGAGCACCTCAGAGGAAGAAAACAGGAATTTTTATGTTTGTACCTTAGCATTGTGTTGCAGCCGATCCTGTGGACAGGCGCAAAAATCCATGGGGTAACATGCCCAAGCACAGGCATTTCCTACACTCACTGTCACAAACTCTGGTTTATGCTACGTTTCACTGCTGGCAGAGGAACTGTTTTACCTACATAGCGAGCACAAGTGGCTGTAACATCCATAACTCACAAATGTCTCATGCAGATGTACTTTCACAGTTTTACAACTCTGCTGAAATGAGTTTCTCATAATTCAAAGAGTGCTTACACACTGTTTCCACCACATAGCGAAATTATTCCATAATAAGATAAGAATCTCTGCTGCAGCAGATGAAAACCATTTGCTTGGAATATTCCAGCTACACCACAGATGAATGGCCCACTGCATTATGTATATCCTGATTACAGAAACTAGAGAATACAGTGGTGGGTTCAAGTTACTTGTTTTCTATAGTGTTATTGGCAGTCTTGGATATTCGTCCTATTTTCCTCCTGGAGCCCCATCTAATCTAGAAGATGGCTAAGAAGACAGCAATTCAGACACCTCTAATAGCACGAGAATCCAGGTTACTTGGATTCTCATATTTTTGAAATATGGAGAATCATAAAAATTTCCTTTAAAAAAAATCATGTATTTAGTTTAAGGGCTGGCATAATCTAAAGTTGTGAACACTGAAAGCAAGACCATAACTGCATTAGATAATGAAACAAGTCCTGACCAGATGTGGAAAATTATGTTCCTCACTTGCAAAGATGCCATGGGAAGACAGCATCCAAAAGAGGTCCAGAGCACTAAAGGTCCAGATGACAGTCTGAGTGAGCTCTTATAAGGAGATTTTGGGAAATAAAAGGTTTGAAACAGGTCAAAGGCAACACAGAGAGGATTCAGCTTCTTCAGTCCTATTCCTTAAGTAATGAACGATCATGTAATTTATCCAAGTCACTTAAGTAATTCATAATATTTAAAGTTTCATGTTACAGTTCGAATTGTTTTATTAACACTACTCATGAATAAAACCAAAGCGATAGATAAATGTTTTGGCACCACAAGGCTGATATAAAATCCATATAGTTGATGTTACTTACATTCCATCCCAACATAATCAATAGGAAGATACTGCGCACATCTTGAAGATATTTTGCAGACATTGGGTAGTTTTTTCTCAAGTACCTACTTCTAAGAAGAATAGATGCAACTGATCTTTACAGCTTTTTCTCTACTGTCATGTAATGGACCATTTGTTTCTGCCTTCTCCTCAGTAATCTATGACTCCTAGGGATGAGGAGGGGACTTCCAATGAAAAAATTGCTATTTTGAACTTAAGTGGAGTGTAGCAAGTGTGGAAGCAGCATTTCACTCAGCAATGACCAGTGTTAAATCCAGAAATGGAGGGGAACTGCCTGGAAACTGTTTACCAGAAGAAATTGCAGCAGGAGATGAGGATGACAACTGAACCTCAGTGTGTGTGCTTCTCATTTAAGCTTTTTATATCAGAGGCATGTCCAACCTTTCCCTTTCTTGTTATGCCGAAGTATCTATTCCATTTACCTCTGTGTGGTTACTAGAAGCCACCAGGGCTACTGTCAATTACTGCCAAAATCCTTCAATGTTCAAATGCATCTGGTGGAGTTCATGGTGTCCCTCACATCATAAGGGGTTGCTGCACTTGTGAATACAGCTGCTGCAGGGAACACACTCTAACTCTGCCTTCCCTTGCTCTGCTGTAGTCTCTACTGTGTTGTCTAAAGCAACCAAATCAACCATCTACAATTAGAGCTATATTCAGTTTGGGGGAAGAAAGTACCCAAATATACCAAAAAACTTGGAATCCAAAACTCTTTATTGTGACGTCTATTACTACAAGAACCATGTCATGTTATCTTCTCTGCTTATTCAGAACTCCCATTTGCTTCACAGCATCTTAACACAGAGAGTGGGCAGTGGAGCTGTCAAAAATACACATATTTCAGTTTAATTTATCAAGTAAAAGAGGGAAGTGATAAGAATAGAAATTGTCTTTAAGGAAGGAATTAGCATGCTTACAAAAAAACCTTCACAACAACAAAAAACCAAGCAGCTTCAGCCTAGTTCCCCCTTCTAGACTTCCTACCATATCCTGACTTTCCTACTGCCATCTGCCAGAAAGGCAAGTTCCTCAGATGTGATATCTATTTCTTGTTCTTTTTTCATTTACCAGCAAACCATAGAAAATCCTCCCCCCATAATTTATAAACTCACTAAGCCTCACCCACCTTTTTGCTCTTTAAACCACTATGCAACTGTTTGAGTTTGGGATGCAACATGATTGAATTCTTCAGTTATGATCTATGCTTTGGACAGCTAGAGAGTTACAAAGACCTTTTACACTGAGGTAGCTGGTTCCTTCTCATGTTGATGTGCACATGTTTAGATGTGCTCCAAAGCACTTCTAAACGAAGAGAGATTATGAGTGAACTGCATTCATGCTGCAAGGACTTTGTCAGTGAAAAACCCCAAATAATATATTAGCCCCATGAAAGGAGTTAAGTTTGACTGAGCTGTTCCAAACTCCACCTCACTCTGCAGTGCTGCGAAGTTAGAATCTTCACTAAAAATTTTTGCAAGCAGATAGCTGTGCTGCTTTAACTATCCGCTCTCAAAAGTGTCCATCTTTGGTGTTTGCAGCTGACAATTTAACAGCATTTTCTACTGCGTGTACACTGACCTGCATTTTCTGGTGCTTGCAACCATGCCTTTTCAGAACAGCCACTTTTCTTCTATCTCAGCAGAGACATAGAACTCATTACAGCAAACCAAGATGTCAACTTTGATGTTTCAAAGGTCAGATTTTTTTTTTTTGGTATCTGAGTAAAGAAGGAGTTCGCTTCCCCAAGACTGTACTGGGAAGCCACATTTAGTGTTCTGTCACTCAGGAAAGAGCACAAGGAGTTATGCTCGAGTTTTTAAGTCACCTCCTGCGGGTTCCTTTGAAAACTCCTAATTTGATTGCTATGGTGTTTGTACCGAAGAGAGAAATAGCTGCCCTGTTCCACTCATCGCAGGGAAAGTTGCAGGGAAGAGTTTATGAACTGTAATTACCAGCTTACCCACTCAGGCTCCTTCCTAAAAGAAGGATAATTCATCATCCTCTTTTGTGCTACCGACTCCTTAAAAGGCCTACTCGGCTTTAACTCGCGGGTACCCCGCTCCAGCCGGGCTGCCCAGGAGCCAGCGCCAGGGCTACCTACATGGATTCCAAAGGCAGCATCGCGCCGCTCGCCTGCCTTATTTGGGAAACCCCAACTCCGCACGGCTTGGCACAACCTCCGCAAACCCCGAGACCTGACAGAGATTTAACGAGAAGTAACCTGATTGAGATGANGGGACGGGAGAGCGGCGCTGCCGGAGCGCGGGGAGGGGGAGCGGCACAGCGGGGCCAGGCGCGCCGGCAGAGCCGCGGGGAAAGATGAGCTTGTTGTCAACCATCGACACCAGCGCCGCGTCCNCCTTCTCATGTTGATGTGCACATGTTTAGATGTGCTCCAAAGCACTTCTAAACGAAGAGAGATTATGAGTGAACTGCATTCATGCTGCAAGGACTTTGTCAGTGAAAAACCCCAAATAATATATTAGCCCCATGAAAGGAGTTAAGTTTGACTGAGCTGTTCCAAACTCCACCTCACTCTGCAGTGCTGCGAAGTTAGAATCTTCACTAAAAATTTTTGCAAGCAGATAGCTGTGCTGCTTTAACTGTCCGCTCTCAAAAGTGTCCATCTTTGGTGTTTGCAGCTGACAATTTAACAGCATTTTCTACTGCGTGTACACTGACCTGCATTTTCTGGTGCTTGCAACCATGCCTTTTCAGAACAGCCACTTTTCTTCTATCTCAGCAGAGACATAGAACTCATTACAGCAAACCAAGATGCCAACTTTGATGTTTCAAAGGTCAGATTTTTTTTTTTTGGTATCTGAGTAAAGAAGGAGTTCGCTTCCCCAAGACTGTACTGGGAAGCCACATTTAGTGTTCTGTCACTCAGGAAAGAGCACAAGGAGTTATGCTCGAGTTTTTAAGTCACCTCCTGCGGGTTCCTTTGAAAACTCCTAATTTGATTGCTATGGTGTTTGTACCGAAGAGAGAAATAGCTGCCCTGTTCCACTCATCGCAGGGAAAGTTGCAGGGAAGAGTTTATGAACTGTAATTACCAGCTTACCCACTCAGGCTCCTTCCTAAAAGAAGGATAATTCATCATCCTCTTTTGTGCTACCGACTCCTTAAAAGGCCTACTCGGCTTTAACTCGCGGGTACCCCGCTCCAGCCGGGCTGCCCAGGAGCCAGCGCCAGGGCTACCTACATGGATTCCAAAGGCAGCATCGCGCCGCTCGCCTGCCTTATTTGGGAAACCCCAACTCCGCACGGCTTGGCACAACCTCCGCAAACCCCGAGACCTGACAGAGATTTAACGAGAAGTAACCTGATTGAGATGAGCTCCTAGCACCGGCAAGAAACAGAAACGAGAGTGAAAGGCGAGGGCGGGCTGACGGGACTCGAGCAAAGCTTGTCGAGTTAAAAACAAGCCCGAAAGGGCCCGGCGAGGAGCCCTCGGGAGGGCTTTGCGCGTGTCTGGCGCAAAAAATCTCCAGGAAGGAGGAAAAGGAAGGCCGGGGAGCGAGCGAGGGAGCCGGCGTGACCCGGGCGGGCGGCCAGCGGTGCGGGGACACCCGGCAGGGCCCGG
>WEKX01014270.1:382592-396782 GCA_013390025.1 Pitta sordida
AGCTCCAGCGGAGCGAGGTGAGTCCGCCCCGCCGCGCAGCCCCCGGCCCCCCCGGGACACAACCGCCATGATGCCTCGGCAGCCTCCTGCCCCTTCCCCGAGCCGGGACCGGGGCAGCCCCGCTCCCTGCCCCGCTCGGCCCGGCCGGACGGGCCGGCTCCTTCNTGGTACTTTAAAAGCTTGGTACAAGAATACATATAGCTTATGAGAGATGAGGCTGGCACTGTCTGAGAGGCAGAGAGATAAAGACGAACGTGACAAAAGCATTCAAAAAAGTTTTGTGCACATTTCATAATGCAAGAACAAGACTAAATGAGACCAAAGGGAAGGAAGCTAAAAAACTGGGATATGCAAAGACAATTCGCTGTGGAACTCCCTGTCACAGGAAGTTGTTGAGGTCAAGCACTTCTGCATTGGAGAGATTTCACATGTGTGGAGATAACTGCAAGGGGGCACCTCACAGCCTCTCCCGAAAAGATCCAACTACAATTTTGCTCCCCACTGTAGGACTCTTGCTGGACGCATTCAAGACTGACTCTGTTTGACCAGGGTTAGATGGACTATGCATCCCAACCTGCTCTGGCACTTCCCACAGAATGACATTTCAGAGTCCTTGCAGCACCATTTATGTTAAACATCAGTTTGAAACGTATTCCCAGTCACAATACACATTCCTGTTCTGTCAGCAAAGGTATGGCGTTTCTAATTAAAACCAAATCAAATTCCCCTATTGCTGTTGCATTATAGCTGCTAACAGTTAAGAACCAGAGTTATATGCAAACATTCTTTTTCCCTTGGTAAGAAATTCTTTCTTCTTTAAGAATTTCACAAAGCACATCTTAGTCCCAAAGCAGGCATTATTTTTGAGAGTACATACTACATAGTTCAAAACCCATTCAGCGTGATGCACCTGGTCTTACTAAGCACGACATGACATAGTTTCAAAACATGCAGACTTAAGAAGCGCATTGATTTTGCAAAAAGACTGGCAGGCAATGCAATTTAAGTTATTAGTTCCCTACCTGTAGGCAACAAACTGCAGATTTTGCCCCTTTCTGCTTGGCTTACAAGCGTTGTGGTGCCCAGGTAACAAGACTGCAGGAGTTTGGCCTAAATGGACTCCAGACTGGAACTTGGTTCAGCCTGTGTTTGTTCAAGTTGGGATACTTTCTGCTCACAGTGGGTCCTTTTTCTTCTGGGGAGAGAAAGGAAGAAACAAGTAAATGGAGGCTGCATTCAGGAAGCCTTTGAAACAGTCTCTGAGAGTTTTCTTTTCCTCACAGTTCCCCGAGTTAATTTTCTGCTTTTGCTACACTGTGTGCAAGTAGGGGCTAATCATGTTGTCACACTCCCCTTCCACTTGGCTTACATTTCTTTCAATTTCTTCCCCCCAAACTTTCCTCCTTTCTTTTGGAAAATCAGTTCTGTGGCATGCCAGGCTTTCCCCAGGCCCCTGCCTCAGCCCCAGCTCCAGGCAGTCAGCCCCTTTGCAGCCTCCCCCTGGCCGTGCTGCTTTGAGATTTCAGATCCCAAATGCTACGTTTCTGCGTGGATTCATCTCATCCATGAATTGTTCAGATGCAGCTTTATTCTGCTCTTTTTACCCTTGTTACAGTTTCCTGAGGCACACACACAACAACTGAGAATACAGGCTCTGTGGAAAGACAAGAGCATTCACTATTCAGGAAATAAGCCATTTCATTCTACAGCGATACTTTAATATTTTCAAAAGATCACTCATGTTAGTTTGTTTCAGTTCTCTTTCCAGCCTGTGACAGCAGCATTGACTATGTGGCTGATAGAGACACGTCTGTGTTTCCGGTACTTACCTGAACTCTTGTGTTAATACACGGTAACCTGAAAAGAGGGAAAGAAGCGCAGCCATCTCATATGTCATGGGAATGCTTTTGCCCTCCTGAATATACCCTGAAGGAAGTAGGAAACCCTTTACTTTCCCAGCCTAACACTGCCTGCTTAGACAGCAGCTCTCATTCAAGGGTTTAAAAGAAGATGCTAGAGATACTGTTGTTCAGAAAGAGTTCTGTCAATACGTTAGGTGCTCCATTCTTTCTAGAAACTGGAGACTAGAGGGCTTTCTGGCAGGAGTCACCCAAGAGTTTCCGACAATGTCATGCTCTTAATTCTTGAGATTCTAACATCTGTTTATTTGCAGATGCCATTGGGTATACACTACATATTTCAACTGTGTAAAATTATTTTGGAGCGCATTAGTACTGTATGCTGCTTTTGCATCAAGTGGGCTTATGCTATCTTTGGAACAACACATAGCTTTCCACAGTTAAACTGTTGACTGTTTTCTACACAGTGCTTGCTTTGGTTGGCATTTTTCTTCCCTCACAGTTTTGTCCTGGCTTGGCTTAGCCTGGAACTGAGCTGTGACAATGATTGACACATAGCTGTACACAATATTTGGAAAGTGACCTAATGAGGGGCCAAAATAGCAACAGATTGAGAAATGATGGGATCATAGGGTGCAAAATAGTCGTGTGTCCTGTATGTTGCCTTGCAATTGAAAATTTCTGGAGGACAACACTTGGACTAAGAGACAGCGCTTGTGAAAAGTTGCTATTATACACGGTTTGAAAGTCTGCATGGCAGTGCCTGTGTATGTGACTTGCATACTGACCAAAGGAACAGGACAGAAAAAAATGAAAGTGCCAGCACCCACAGAGGAGTCTTGTACTTCACCAAGATTTTTGTCCTCCAGACTTTTTCCACTACAATGGATGCCTTCTAAATAAACATGATGAACACAGCTGTTTGGTGCATAAAAGCCCATTGTACCAGGGGAAAAAAGCAATAATAAAGGTTTAAACAGTAAAGCAACAATGAGTGTTTTGTTCCATGTGCAAGACTCATTTTGCAAAACAGACCTGCTTCAAACCAAACTTTACTGCAGCGTTTATTGTCCTAGATATGAAATGAAAGCATGTTAGAACATTAAGATGCAATAAATTGGCTATTGAGCTGAGCTCCACCCTCACTGTAACACCATCCATCAGAGCCAAGTATTTGAGGCTTTGTTGTGGGACTGGTTACATGGAATTTAATGCCTTTGAGACACAGCCAGGTATCTGTGGCTTTGTCATTGAGGGATATAATTGAGAAACCTAGAAAAAGGGGGCAAGAGACTCTTATGGTGTTTTTTTATACTTACTGGATGCATCCTACCAGGTCAATGCTGTCTTTAATCAAGAAGAGACAGCAAGCAGCGACTAGAAATTATCATATTACAATAGCTGAAGTTGTTTCTAGGAACCTAGAGGGCTAATTCTGGCACAACCTGTGAGAAGGAGCCCGTGTCCTAATAAATTCTTTGCCCATGTGCTATGCTTGGTGTGTCTTTCAAGAGGGAGATAGTACCTTCTGGAAACCTCTAGGGCAGCCACTTTCTGGATCTAAACATGTTTTATTTAAGCACAAATAATGGCATATACTAGGTTAGAAAATAATCACCACACCAATTAAAAAAAGTAGTTCATGTTTCTGCCTCATAGACTTCCAGATCCAGCCCTTATAGGCAAGAGGGAAACTAATTGTGAGAGAGCACAAGATAGTTCAGTTTGCTACAGCAAGGTATGGATCACTTGCTTGGAAAGAAAAATCAGCGGAGTTAAAGTTTACAGAGTGTGCTGTGGAAAATAATGTTCAAATTCCTGTGCAACAGAAGCAGGTCTGCAGCACTTGGATAGATACCAGGGTAGATTAGGTAGCTTGCCAAAAAAACCAATGACATTCATAAGTTAACAACAAAACCCCATGGAACACTGTCAAGAAAAAAAATGTAGGGAAAGAAGTTGACAGTTCTACAGCAAATGTATTTTATATCAGGTGAACTTGTCCATCTGTCTTTCATAGAACTAGAGGGATACACACTAGCCTGATACTTGATGAAGAAATATGTGTTATTTGGCCTAGATGAATTAATTTGGAGGATGATTGTAAGATTTAAAAGGCTTCATTCTCATAGTATCAGAAGAATACAGGGATTGCTATACCAGATCAGGTCATTGACCCACTAAATGAAGTGTAATACCTTTGAAAACAGCCAGGATTAAAAGATTTAAAAGAGAGAACAAAACACCTTGTAAGAGGCTGCTCACAGCCAGTGTGATCTGGGGGCAAACACAGAGATGCAAATTAACAGAAATTGCCATATGGTCCAAGACATGCCCAATTCATTTAATTTTGTGTAATATTATTAGTTATGCTAACATACATCATGTTTTTGATCCACAGAGTGCTTAATGTGCTAGGCTTCTAAGTCAGAACTTCTTTCTTTCCCACTTGCAGACTAAACAACCACAGTATTATGTCCTCTTATTAAGCATAATTATTGACAGAGTAGTGCAGTGTCCTCTGCAGGACATGAAAGTATCCATTAATAATAGTGATTCTTATTTGATTGATTTCCTTGTTTTCATGTTTCTCACTTTTCTTTGTGTAAGCACTAACATTTCAGTGTCCTTATCCTTCTACAAATTTTATTGAAGCAGAACAATTCCACTATTGAAGGAACTTGCACTCTCTGCCTCAGGATGATTGTACACTACAGATTGTGGCTACTTATACTGCCAGTCAAGTAATTTCAAACTGCTTTTCATGAAGTTAAATGTCAATTCTCACACTGGTCCTCCTAAGAGATCCCAGGGAGCTGAATCTCTATGTTAATCAGAGGACAATATGCATTTGGAGATCTTGGCAACATCAGCCTCCTCTCTCCTCTCACTCGGCCAGCTCTAGAGCTCTTTTGATAATCCTGCTTCAGCACATGAAGTGCAGCTTTCACAGCCCACTCTACTTTGGTCTCAAAATCTCAGATGCTATTACAGGTATTCGAGCTAACAGCTATTGTGTTTCAAAGTCAAATTGAACACATGCCTTAAAATGCAAAAATTCAGGGGTTTATGTCTACAAGCATTCTCCTTTGCTCGCTGTTTTTATTTCTCCAGCCATGGTTCCTGCTTTGCTACTTCTGTAGTCTTTGGAGAAAACTCTCTTTTGCCAGGGAAGGAAAAACCCCATATGTGAATGTATTATAGGAAGTGGAGTCTGAAAATGAGATCTATATCTTGTATAAGTGTGAAATTGAAGTTACCATCCAAATCACACTCTGCCAATTGTATTGCCTAGGTATGGCTTGATACTTCTCTGTTCTCCAGGATTAAGTTTTTTGTTTTCATTGGTTTTTATAAATGCACTGTACTGCATATGGTATATACTCTTCTTACTCCTCACACTGAGGCTGAATCACCTAATTTGATTGCAGGAGGAAATACACAAGAGCCAAATTTGGTTTGCTTAAGCAAGTGTTCTAAATACAGTTACGCTTCTTTTACTCTGGCTTCCTTACCTGAATAAGAAAAGCAGAACGCTCCCAGAAGCAAGAAGAAAAAACATGCTGAATTTATTCCAACAGCCAGAGCTCTTGCATGGCTTCCTTACCCACAAGCTGCCCCTGCCCCCAGGAAATGCTGCTGTAACTCTGCAGCACACCTGCCCTACCTCTGACTTTAACTAATTCAGACATGACTTACAGCTGGGCTTTAGCTCATTACAACGAAAGTATTATCCACCATGGTCTTCTGCAGCTACTTGTCAAAATCAGAGCCATGTTTGGAAAGCTGGCAAGAACTAAAATATTAATTGATGAAAGTAAATCAAGTCTTCCAGGAGAGGGATATGGGCTTTCTGCTTTACTACTGATTTCTTTTTGACAAGTTGAAGGAAAAAATAAAGGCTAGCAATAGGAGATAGACTGTTTATATATGTATTACTCCTGATTAGTTGAAAGTCATTGCTAGCTCTTAAATCACTGGAGATTTTGTATTTATGCAAACACCTAATTGAGAGAAGCACTGGCATGCACTTTATGCCTCACAAATACAACCATGTTAGGCAATATATAGAAAAAAACCACCCCAACCTATACCTGGAGTCAAAAGCATGTAGAATTCTTGTTACACTTATATTTTATACACAAAGCTTTCATTTACAGTTATTTTATGCGTTTACAGTGTCTTCCATGCTAAAGCACCCAAACAAAGGGGTGATGTAACTGTGTGTTGGGTAATGATTTTTCATCCATTCCTCTTTTGCTCTACAGACACAGACTCAGTTATTCAGAATAGAAAAGGAAGATCTTTCTCCGATGAACTGCACAAATGATGAGACAACCAAGTCTGAGCTGAACAAATAAATTAATCTATGAAGTGTATGGAATGAATTAGATCACCAAGATGTGTACTAAACTGCTTTTATCCAAAAGCCAATCCCGCTCTTGCCCCCTACCCAGGCCTTTTTGTTGGTTATTTGGGAGAGTTTGTGGACTTGTACAAGACAGATAGCAAAAAAATGTTATCAAAAGATCACATTTTATTCACAGATACTAGGTAAGGATTAATGCAGAGGAAAGTTTTCTAGATCAGGGTTTGAGTGGGCCATAAAAGGATTCTAAAACCCAGTTTAATTGAAATTTAAATCTAAGACCTGGGGAATTTCTAAATGCTTCTTTAAGAAGCATGAAAAACAATGAGAGAATACAATTGTAAAAAGGTACAGGCACAGAGATTGCAAAGCCAAATCATACAATGCTGTCTCTATGCATATTGTGTCCTGTTATCCAAACTAGATGCATATATATAAATGCCACCTAAAACTAGTACTGGGTGTCACCTTCATGTTTCTGAATAGATCAGTAATATCTGTACCCCCTCTGGTTTCTTCCCCCAGAAAAATTGCCCCTGACACCCAGTTTGCTACTCTCCTGAATTGCTCTTCTTCCTCTTTTAAAAAGCCACAGTGAAATTATTAAATTAAACAGGGATAAGTCTTTGCTTCATGGCAGTTTACTTAGGTACTGTGTGAATTCCAGAGTAGTTGTAATGGATCAAAGGATCTAATTAAATTTACAAAGGTGTTCAAATGCTTAAAGTAATGCTGACATATTTCAAACGAACAGTATTTGGTGTGTGTCAAAATTTAGATCACTTCTTTTTTCCTTAAAGTTGGTTTTTATTCTCAGAACCATTATAATCTGTGATCTACTAAAAGTAGAACCTAAAATTATAGACAAGTTAATTTGAGGAAAGCAGAATAAATGCAGGGTTATGAGACCCGGGCTTTGTCCATGTCCCTCATTGTCTAGACAGACAGCTGTGGGGAGTTGGTGGGTTTTAAGTTTTAAAGTGTGGCAAGCCTAGTGCATTGCTTTCTGTTGAGTGTTTTGGTGTAAGCAAATACTAACAAGGCTGATCCTTTGACAAAGAGGAATTATAAGGAGCCTCTAGTAGACCCGTTTTCTTAGTTTTTTCAACTGCTGCTGATAGAACTGCTGTCTGCTCTTCCAAAACTGTATCCTAGGAAATACATTTTGTGTTTCTACAGATTTAGTTTGAAGATCAGCAAATGCCCTCAGGATCCAGGACTTGAGCTAATATGCAAAGCAGAAATACGTTGCTGCTACGTATATTAAATGGTCACCCACCCCTACCCCCTGCATGTGACAGAATTTGGTGTCTCTTTTGAATGAACACAAGTGGAATATACCAAATTTCCAGATACCCGACATGTCTGGTATCTGGAAATTTGTATTTACACCTCATTTAGCTAACTGCCAACCAAGCAAACACTTGAATGGGATCAGCTTGCTCCAGATTTCTCTTGCTTCCAGGTATCTAACTGGTTGTTAGATACCTGGAAGGGGTGTGCAGGGGAGTTGGAGCNAAAACTATCTAAAAGCTGAAGTCACAAAATGAAATTCCAGCCTGTCATTTAGTACACAGAAATAATTTATTTTCCTCACTGTATTCAATTTAATAAAAGTTTTTGTCTTCCCATGAGTGCAGGAACTGAGGCCCTAAGCGCATTGCAAGGGGCCCATTCTGGGCAGATGATGTATTGTTTCTACCTCTGACAGCGACCTTAGCTTTGCCTCTTTTAAACTTTGGCAGCCATTGCAGAGGTTTCTGTGCCAAGAAGGCATTACTGAATGTAAATGATATAAACAAAACTGTCTCAGACTTAGAGTTCTGTTTAACCCAAAATGGACATTTCTTAGCAAAACCTTTCATCATGCAAGAGCTGCACAGGAGGTAAATGCTTTCCTAAGTGTGTCTTGAACAGGCACATATCTATTTCCGGGTGTTATTTTTCTTACATTTAGAGTGTCAAAAGACCCACCAAACAAGAGGAAACCCGACTCTTGTTTTTCAAACTGCAGGTCAGATTGAGACAAGATTTCCTGCAGGAAACAGAGATGTTAACAGAAAGTGCAGGGATCAAAACATGTCCATCCGTTTCTCCCCTCACTTTATGCTATACAACCTTCATAACCTCCTCCTTGCCTGAGAATCCTGTCTGGACCAGAGTGGCTTGTTTCTTGGCAGTGTGAGGAGAGAGTGGGATGGAGGTGCCTGGCAGAGGCCGTGGCCTCAGAAAGGTCAGGGAGGTTGGCGGCCGGGGGAGACCCAGCTGCAGACAGGCAAGGGACCAGCCGAGAAATGAAGGCTCCTGTGGGGATGTGTTAAAGTAATTTGCAATGTGAATGGTCTCTTGTCCCTAATATAACGCTTATGTGTTAGAGCTTCTCTTTAACGTAAGCGGGCAGTTGTTCGGCATTCAGCGGATGGAAAGGATCCCTGCAGAACTTGATGCAAGATTTAGAACATTGCTTCAAGACTGCATGCCTCTGACCAGAGCAAATCTCTGTCCTCTCCCATATCTGCCTTTAAAGACTTTTTTGTGGGGACCCCATACATTGTGTAAAATGAGTGTTCTCACTGACATCCACAACAAGCCCTTCCCTGAGGCTGGATTAAGGGGGATCTGCCAGGGAGAGCCAGAAGGCCTAGCTGAGCTCCAGCCAGCCTGGAGATGGTGACTGAGCAACCTTTTAACTCTCAGCGTTACCTCTGTACCACAGCATATTAGACATCGAGTGGCATTTTTTTAACATCTCAAGATCTGTGAAACTCACTGAAAGCTTTGGATCAAAATGTTAAATACCAGCAGATCTAAAGGCAAGGTGGTGGCATGTGTTGGTTGGTCTCCAGCCTTACTGTGAATTAAAGGCATGCCAGTCATGCAGAGAGCAGCGTGTTGCACCCCCTTGCTGTTCTGCAGAGTCTCAGCAATTACACTCTGAGAAGCCACAACCAGCCAAGATGTCTGATTTGGAATAACTAGATTAGAGAGATCTGTCTGATAGATTAATGATTAATTGCCCTTCAATGACTTGCTTCACAACCACTAGCTGACCACACAGCATTCCTAGTTGTTTCCATAAGATACTGTTTGTGCAAAAGGAAAGTCGTAGTACCATCTATCTGAAAAATATTTAGAAGTAGGCATCAGTGTTAGCAGTTTAACATAAAGATGTATTTGCCTTAAACCTCTACAGAAGAAGGATGAATTAAGGTATACTTGGTTGATCTTACTAGCCAGGAATGTACTAAAGTTTACTTGGCTAATCTACATTTATATGCAGTTTTATATCAGGAACTTGAGCAATTCAGATTTTACTAAAGTTAACTCAAAGACTGATTTTTTTACAGTTGTCTTAAATGTTGACTTCAGAAGGAAATAGAAACCCCAGTCTTTTTTGTTCTTTCCTCCGTGCAAACATTTGTTTCACTGAGTGATGAGCTTGGCTTGCAGTTGTCCAATGATAAAATGTTACTGAGCAAACTCTTAAGCTGTTTTTTGTAAAGGTATCCAGTTTATCAGAAGAATTATGTATGGCAGACACAAGCCATACAGGAGCAGTTTCTAAGGTTTTCCAGTTCAGACTTTGTAATTAAACTTTTCTGTTTCTTCTGGCTCAAATTAATACAACCAAATATATTACAGTATTTTCATTTAATCTCTCTGTTTTCAGAAGGCTTTGGGGTTGGCCATAAATGTTGATGATGATCTTAAAGGTTTCTTCCAACCTAAACAATTTTATGATTCTAGTCTGTGTTTCTGCATTGGATGTTTTCTTTGAGGACAAAGAAGCAGGGAACTGTTTTGACCACTTACTGAAGCACAGGAAAGTCACAGATTTGAAGTGCTCTTCTTCACAATTGTCTTTGGGTGCAACTGCTCTGCTTTCACACATAGGTCCATGAATAAACCCCATGTGAAAAGCAAGCCATAGGACACTAGGAGAACAGACAGATATAGGCCCTCAGATTAAGTTTTATATGTTATCATGTACAACACGCTGAATTAGTTTGGATAGCTCAGATTTCCCTCTCCTCCAACATGAAAGTAGCAACTGAGTGAGGACAATGACTTGTCTGTCCTAGTGTTCTGTCCATGACACAGCACACAGTTGGATCTTAACTTCATGAAAATTCAAGCTGATAGCTTTAGCACCTTTTAACATTTTGGTGCACGGCTAATAATTAGCATGATGAGTCTGGGTATCATCATGCAGGCTGGAGAATATTTACAGTATATGAAAGCCTTACTTTTTCCACACCGATGACCAAGCAATCCATAAAAAATGCTTTGCTCATCACTTTTCAATTACAGACTATTTCATGTAGTAGAAGCATTGATGAGTGGACTAGGCTATAGGAATATTGAAATGCTATAGGACCTCACTTCAATATGTGCCATTTAAACAAGCACGGAGAGAAGCATGAGAACAAATCATACTAACATATCAAACAGAGTTACTGGCCAGATACAGCCTATCAACCAGCACAGGTCATTCTAGCTCTCGGTAAGGAATAGATATAAACCTCTTCATCATTGCCTTAAGAGTTCAGCACCCACAAACTGACCTTGAGACAGAAACTGATTTTTCCAGATATACCTCTACTTTTCCAGTCCATAGCTAAAACTTCACTACTTAAATCCTAACGAGAAGATACCATTCCCACTTAAACTGATTGCCATTACTTAATAACAGCTGTTCTGATACATAGGTGGTGATCTTTTCACCTTTGGTCAGAATTAAATGTTGTTGTAATTGAGATGCTGCTGTGCTATCTACCCTTTCTGGTCTCGGTTAAAAAATACCTTTATAGCTAAAGCAGTAGCCATAGCATACTAGTAGTGAGAAATTTGGGAAGTAAGACTTGCAGCTTATGCATTTAAATGTTTTGTTACATATTCCCAACAGTACTGTTTTTATTTTCAACTTTATACCTCTGCTAAAAAAGAAACGGAAGAGAGAAAGCCAGTGTGTTGGTGTTTTCCTTTCCACCTCTTGGCATGTCAGTCGCAAAAACTAAGGGATTCGAGCATTTGCCAATCATTCACTTAACTAGGAATTTCTTGGAGGCAGTTAGATATTGGAACTCTTGAATCACTTGCATATGTTACCGAACTGGAAATTAGGATGAGGAAGTTATATAAGACAATAGCCGCTTCTTTCACAAAGGACCGCACCGCAACCTTACAGATTACGTACCCTTTAACTGGAAACACTCAGCAAACAAATAACAAAGGAAGCTTTGCTTCCCAACACCACCAGCAGATACAGTTTAAAGATCTACCGAGCAGAGAGATTACCTTTGGGAAGTAAGAGATTTTCGGTTTAATTCACATTTAACTAAGTCAGTAAGTTTCATTGGAAGGAAAAAACCAAAACCAAATTTACATTATCAGCTCGAGCCTCCCACCAAACCAGTTTCTAAATTTTACCATCAGGTCCCCCATCCCCCCAGTACGGCAAGATAAGGAAATCCTGAATTCATTGCAGCTGGGCTGATGAGCCTCGTAATTAGGACATGCAGTGTGGTCTTTCAGCGCCTTGAGAGCGCTAACCCTTTCACTGCCAAATCCTTTCTATCCTGTTAGGGCTCAAATTAGGCTTTATTTGAGACATAAGATTGTCTACTTTTTAAAGAAATGGGTTGGCTTTGCTAGTGGTGCATGGTGGACACTGAGCGGTCATTGCTTTCGGTGAAATGCATCAACCTCCCTGCCACCTCCCTGATATGTACTAATACACTTGAGACCAGAGTGAGTCCGGATGCATTTCTCTCTCTGTTTTCTGTCTGAGACCATCAACATTTTCTCTGTCACTCTTATCGTCCCTTGGACATCCCCTTTGAGTGTGAGGCTAATGAAAGATTTTTATTCAAAACCCTTCTCAAAAAATCCTCTTTGCAGCAGTGCAAACACTCAGTAAGGGTTGAACTGATGATCTGCTAAGTGCCCCAGAAAGAAAAAACCGCAACCAAAACTGTTTTATGTATTTCAGCAGTATTCATTCACTCCTTGTCTTCTACAAAGACAAAATGGACTCAGTCACTATTTCATCACATTCATTACCTGCTCTAAGCTTTCACTATTTGATTCCAGAGTCCAGGACAAATTTCCCCACTACCACCCTTATATAACTTGACTTTTGGGAATGGCTTATTTCCTCATCTTCTGAAGAACTGGAGATTTCCAGAGAAACAGGATGTAGCACCATTTGGGCTGATGCTCTTTATAGTGCTAGATTGATGTGTTTTTCACACTGACTCAACAGATTTAAGACTATTTTCCAGGTCAGATTGGCAGGAACTGCTGAAGTGGTTTACCTGACTATACCCAGAGGGGTTGGCTGCATCTTTGGATCATCTAGGAATTTTTCTTAGGAATTCATTGTTCTTTGAAATACCAGTGATACCAGCAGTGACCGTCTTCTCCTTTAATATCATCTTCTGAAATGTTATACTTATTTCTTCCTTTTTTTAACATTGGGCCTCAAGATGCTTATAGGGAAGTGTTTCATGGTGCTATGTACAGACTGGATGTTTTTCCATGTCCAACTTTTCCATGTATTGCACAAATGCCCTGCCAGCTAAACCAGGTGGCCGTTTTTAGAACCCTGTGCCACACTTTGGCCACAGATCCATTGGTAGCTGCAAAGTTTATGATTTAGTGTCAGTACAACACATAGTTTGATGGGATCGTGGCCTTTGACAAGGCTTCTGGCAGCCTTGGATGAAACGAAAGTTTGTAAAGGTTTGCTGACAGAGTGGGCCAACTTATATTACAGTATTGACCTGAAATGTGCCAAGAAATGTTAGTGAAGGAGTGAATTACATAACTCCCCCCTTTTAATGAGGGCAATAGCTCAGCATAAAGGATATGTAGAAAAGAGAATAGTCACCACTGCAAGCCATATGTCCAATTCATATGTTTTGTTTTGTCACTGAGTTGGCCCTGGGGGCAAAAATAGCAACTTCCTGATGGGCGGGAGTTACATATTCTACACCCCTAGGAGATATTCCAAATTTCAACAGTAGGTGAAGAATTTGGGATTTCACACATTCTTTGTGTCTGTGTGTCTGTACATACACCTTTCTATAAAAATCGGGTAATAATACAAATTTACTGATGGGTGTAATGCATGTGAAGTACTTTTGAGAATCTCTTGGCAAGAGGTACTTAAAAAGGAAGATTTTATATTATAGCAAGTGTATATAAGAGAAAGTAGCTCATAAGGAGACAAGAACTTCTTGAAGACCCTTAATTAATCCTAATTTGGCATCCATAGCACATACTTCCCCTTCCTTTTAAGAATTTGATACCAAGAATTTCTCATTCCAATAGCTTCCAATAAATCCTAGGAAATAAATTCTAGTGACCACTGGAGCTATCTTTGATTGCCTGATGACTAGAGAAGCTAAAATATTTTTCTTAGTTTTTGAAATAGCCTTTTCTTTTAAAATCTATGGCTTTAACCCCTAAAACAAAGTGGCTGATTCTCGTCTTAGCACCCACAACATCTTGCGCCAGCACAGAACTGTGGTGTAGGGGGAGGTAAAATTATGGGCTTTCAGTGCCAGGACATGTAAGTCCCTCTGTGAGATCAGACTCTACTTTGGAGCCCTTTGAATTGATCCTGCTGCTGTGCACCAGGTTCAGCTTTGTAAGAGGGTTGTGAAGCTCAGCACATTGTGTTTGACCATAGTTCAATTGGGTGAAGCAGATCACCTCTCTTAGGCTGAATTTTTCTTTGCAGTGTATACCATCTGCAGTAGTGTGGGATTCAGTGATAGCTGGGACTCATCCAGGTACTTGTGCCTAGAGCTTCAATATGAAATCTTTTGGTGTGTGACCATCACCCAGAAAACACTAAGTGTACAGTGTTTGAGATCTCGGAAATAAATGTAATTTCCATTTCAGATTTATTTCACAAACTCTCCAAATCAATTTCAATGTGTTTCTTCAATATGT
>WEKX01014271.1:1870-13667 GCA_013390025.1 Pitta sordida
GGTGAGTTGGACTAGATGATCCTTGTGGGTCCCTTCCAACTCATAATTTTCTGTGATTCTGTGATTCTGTGATTCATTTCCTGGGCAATCTTACATGTCAGCAATCTCTTCTCAGGTTGTTTGAGGATTATAGACATGAGTTTTGGTACTTTAATTATTTCTAAGTGTCACATTTAGTGCCCAGCAGCTTCACATCTGCAAACCAAAGCTTAGATTAGAATTTTTGTCCACTTTCATGGCTCTTAACTTCAGGTTATCTTTTATAAATTTTTGTTGCAGTTACTTTGGAAGCATAGACTATTCAGAGACTATTGTAAAATTGTTCTTTATGACAAGTATATTACATTATTTATTTCCAGTTTTATTCCTGACTAAATGGTTCAAACAAAGGATATTTTCAAGAGGAGAGCCACTGAAGGGGCAATTAATATATATTGCCTACCACAAGAAATTCCAGTAGTCAGGTAGGAATTCTGGGTTCTATTTGGCTGCTTCTTTCTGGAAAAGTTTAGTAAGAGATCTTGGTGTAGACATTGCAAATTATGTCCATTTATTGTGATTTAACACAAACGACTTTAGCTCTCATAATCTACACAAATGCCTTAATGTGAAAAAGATGTCACTAAAAGTTGCATTAGTTTCAGAGAAATCCATTTTATTCTATATATCACCTTTTCTCTAGGAGTTGCAGTTTTACCTCTATGACCTCCTGACCATAAATGAGGATTTTAAAATTAAAAATCTGCAGAAAGATTTCCTGAATAAAAACTCTCATGTCATCAATGAACATTCTCCAACACCTGAGAGTGGTCTAATTGAATTTTCCCTTCTTCACAGTGCAGGGAGACAGTGCATTTAATTTATACATAACAATGTCATGGAGTTGCAGTAGTTGAAGATCTGAAGCATTTCCATGACAATTTTCTCCTTTCAGGCTCATATAGTACTAATTAAAAAAAAAAAGCAAAAAACAAACAAAACCCAAAACCTATGGTGATTCGAATTTCACAGTGTCAAGAGAATGTATCTTCTTTAATGACTAAATTTAACACATTTTGTGCAAAATATCACAGAATCACACAGAATCACAGAATATTATGAGTTGGAAGGGACCCACAAGGATCATCTAGTCCAACTCACCATCTAACACCCGTAAGGAGACCGAGAGCACATCGCAGAGCATAACACCGACCTAGATCCCTCACAGTCTAGCAGGCCACTCCGAGCCGGAAGGGGCCCAACGTCATCCAGCCCTACACCTCCCGGCTAGACCATGTCACTAAGCTCCTCGTCCAGTCTTCTCTTAAACACCTCCAGGGATGGTGACTCCACCACCTCTCTGGGCAGCCCATTCCAATATGCGATTACTCTCTCTGTGAAAAACCGCTTCCTAATGTTAAGATTGAACCNAATAAGGATAACAATATCTTTCTTTTTTTTTTTTTTCTCAAGACTCACTTCCAGATTTTTCAATGAAAGTAGCAATGTCTGCTGAATGTTGTGTCGACCTGATATTTTAGTATGAATGACTTATAGTAATGGGTATCTTCCCTTCCAACTGAGGTCTTGAGGAAAGAAACACTTCATAGACTACTAATGGGGTTAAGTGTCAAACAAGTACAAAGTAGCTCAGCCATACCAGGATTGCAACATTCCTGGCTCTTCATGGCAGCAGCATGTTATGCGTCTTCATTGTTCAGTCTGGAGAAGAGGAGGCTCAGAGGGGACCTCATTGCTGTTTACAGCTACCTGCGGGGAGGTTGCAGCCAGATGGGTGTAGACCTCTTCTGCCAGGCTGACGACACCAGAACGAGAGGGCACAGCCTCAAGCTACGCCAGGGGAGGTTTAATCTCAACGTTAGGAAGCGGTTTTTCACGGAGAGAGTAATTGCATATTGGAATGGGCTGCCCAGGGAGGTGGTGGAGTCGCCATCCCTGGAAGTGTTTAAGAGAAGACTGGACGAGGAGCTTAGTGACATGGTATAGCTGGGGGGTGTAGGGCTGGATGACCCTGGGCCCCTTCCGGCTCGGAGTGGCCTGCCAGATTGTGAGGCATCTAGGTTGTTATTATGCTCTGGGATGTGCTCTTGGTCGCTGTACGGGTATTAGACGGTGAGTTGGACTAGATGATCCTTGTGGGTCCCTTCCAACTCATAATTTTCTGTGATTCTGTGATTCTGTGATTCATTTCCTGGGCAATCTTACATGTCAGCAATCTCTTCTCAGGTTGTTTGAGGATTATAGACATGAGTTTTGGTACTTTAATTATTTCTAAGTGTCACATTTAGTGCCCAGCAGCTTCACATCTGCAAACCAAAGCTTAGATTAGAATTTTTGTCCACTTTCATGGCTCTTAACTTCAGGTTATCTTTTATAAATTTTTGTTGCAGTTACTTTGGAAGCATAGACTATTCAGAGACTATTGTAAAATTGTTCTTTATGACAAGTATATTACATTATTTATTTCCAGTTTTATTCCTGACTAAATGGTTCAAACAAAGGATATTTTCAAGAGGAGAGCCACTGAAGGGGCAATTAATATATATTGCCTACCACAAGAAATTCCAGTAGTCAGGTAGGAATTCTGGGTTCTATTTGGCTGCTTCTTTCTGGAAAAGTTTAGTAAGAGATCTTGGTGTAGACATTGCAAATTATGTCCATTTATTGTGATTTAACACAAACGACTTTAGCTCTCATAATCTACACAAATGCCTTAATGTGAAAAAGATGTCACTAAAAGTTGCATTAGTTTCAGAGAAATCCATTTTATTCTATATATCACCTTTTCTCTAGGAGTTGCAGTTTTACCTCTATGACCTCCTGACCATAAATGAGGATTTTAAAATTAAAAATCTGCAGAAAGATTTCCTGAATAAAAACTCTCATGTCATCAATGAACATTCTCCAACACCTGAGAGTGGTCTAATTGAATTTTCCCTTCTTCACAGTGCAGGGAGACAGTGCATTTAATTTATACATAAAAATGTCATGGAGTTGCAGTAGTTGAAGATCTGAAGCATTTCCATGACAATTTTCTCCTTTCAGGCTCATATAGTACTAATTAAAAAAAAAAAGCAAAAAACAAACAAAACCCAAAACCTATGGTGATTCGAATTTCACAGTGTCAAGAGAATGTATCTTCTTTAATGACTAAATTTAACACATTTTGTGCAAAATATCCATACAATATACAGGAATGAGGAATAATTCATTGGAAAAAAATCTGATATTTATTTTGAATATACAACGGCATTTTTAGTGTTCGGTTGTCATCCATAAAACTAGTGATATATCTATATGCAGGAATTTTTAAGAAATATGAAGATACAAGTAATGGCAACTCTTTGAACTGTGCTGTTCTAGTGATATAAGAATTTAAAGAACTTGTTGCAAGGTTATATGACATTTTAATGTCTTAAGATTTAAGACAACTGAATCTGGAAGGACCTGTTGAATACTGAAAGTGTCAGCCTTTTATGAATTAGGATACATGCTACACCGGGTATTTACTAATTAGTTGTCTGGTTGTTTTCAACTCCATGTCAGCCATAATGTCTTTTTACAATGTTACAGTGAATCTGTTAAATATCAGTTGTCAGAACAGGTTAGGAATGTGTTATAAAATGTGTTGTGGTAGCACTCACTTCGGCTATGCAACATAAATCTTCCAACATGGGTGTTTTCTCAAGTTGAAATACATCCCTTGGCTATGTTTTAAGTACTAAATCCACAGTCAAGTGACCCTTAGAGAATACTCTTATAGGAAACTCAAGCCTATATATTATTATTTAATACAGATCCTCACTGTGTTATCTGCAACTTCAGGTCGGTTAGGGACATTGTGTCTCACCCAAACGGGTACAAGTCGTCTTCTAGGGAATCTTGTGGTGACATAGGTGTCTCTGAGAAGCTTAGCCATCTAACAACAGTTGTTTGGGATTAGTAGGCACCTTGGACTGCTGATTTGAAACTGTTCTCCTGCCTTAAAACTATGTGAATGTAATCTCTAATTCTCTGGGCAGTAATGAGCCATACCACAGCACACAATTTTACAGTTCCCTAATTACCAGATCTGCATATCTCTGTAAGAACAATTAAATGCTATGACTATGATCACATGGGATCATTCAGAGTCTGAAGTGTGGAAATGCTAGCTATACTACCTCACTGAATTTCAGCTTGGGAACACAGAATTCAATGTACCCTGGGTTAAATAACAACCTCCATGAAAGAAAACTTCATGTGGGAATAATTAGCTGATCTAAAGTTTGAACGATCCATTCTAAAGTCCCAGTATGTTCTACTTGGATCTTACTGGAGGTTAACAGAGCAAAGAAAAGCTAAGAATGCAATGTTTTTGGTAAGTCCTAGTGGCTGTTGAGGGATAAAGTGGAGCAAAACTGAGTTTGAGTATATACTTATGGTTATTCTATGTAATAGCCCTATGTTGCTTCTATGGAAATAATTTCCTTATTTAGCTCTGGCCAGTTTGAGTCAGCTATCCGGGGTATGCTCACTCCCAGCTTCTTATGCACTTGTTTACCTGCAGAGCATGGGAAAATGAAAAGCCCATGACTTAGAGTAAGAACTACAGTCAGCCCCCTTCCACTTCACGCCCCCTAGAGTACAGCTTCACAACTTCGCAGCCTGATTTGTCAGCGATTAAGGAGGACAGCTTTGCTACTGCGCCTGCGTGACCTGACACAAATGAATATTCAAATTAAGCAGTTATGAATATTCAAATCAACCCCCACATCTTGCTGCACAGACCATGGGTAGACTGCTCTGCTTGTGCTGTGCCTGCCCTGAGGCAGCTGTTGTAGCTGAGCTCCACTCGAGTGCGAGCCGCCCCCCACTCTGAGCGAAGCAGCTGCATGCAGTTATGAAACATTTACACACTCTCAGGTTAGACATGGTGTCTGAGACTTTCTCAGGGTAGATGTCTACCCTGAGTATGGAAAGACCATGTCTACCCACCCAGAGAGACACCGAGACAGTGGCGCGGGTGACTCCCCATGCCAGTGTCCCCAGCTGAGCGGAAAAGTGTTTATTCCCTGCGTGGAGTGGTCGCGGGCACTGAGAAGCACCAACAAAAACACCGACACACAGCAGGGCAGTGCCAAAAAAGCACGGGAGTCTTGGGGGGTGGTGTGAGGGTGTGGGGCAAATTTGCGTATTAATGAGCTGTCATTCTACATGGACGGAGGGCTTTGCGGGTAGGGGGCAAGACCCGCGGTACTGTGCTATAGGAGATCCAACTGTATTTAGCAATAACCAAAGCATCATTGTGTTATAGAAGTTATTATCATAAAAAAAAGAACTCTATCCCAGACAAAATCAGGACAATACTCCTCCTCCTTAATCCATATCACAGAATGTCATATTCAGAATGTAAGCTGAGGTAGTTGACTGGGAGGGGATAGCTGTTTGGGGACGGACTGAGTAACAGTCAGCAGCTGGTGAGCAATTGTATTGTGCATGACTTGTTTTTCCTGGGGTTTATTCCTCTTTCTTTGTAATTTTCATTACAAATATTATTCTCATATTTTTTACCATTACAGTGATCCCTCGCTAGTTTGTGCTTCATTATTCGTAGCTTCAATATATTGCGGTTCTTTTCCCCCACCTTACCAGCTTGTCCTAGACTAGAACAATACATTCCAGGAAAGTTGGGAACCTTCCTAGAGTGTAAAGGAAAAAAAATCCTCCTTATCTACTTTATTATACCTTTTGATTCAAAGGCGCTTTCAGTCAAAAAATGTAGAAAAAGGAAGCAACAATTATGTACATAAATATATAGTACAAAATGACCCCAAACAAACAGTAATACAACAGTAAGAAGGGGAAAAGAAAAAAGAAAAACAAAAAACCTCAAAAAGAACATTCAACCAGCCCCCATCCACGCCACTGCCTAGCCATGAGGGGACAAATGGCCCATCAAGAGACATTTGCTCTCCCGCCAAAAGACAAAGGGAGTCCTCCACCCAACAACCCTTGTTCAGGAATTCTCCTTTTTGTTTAGTTCGTTTAACATCTCTCTTCCTTAAAGTTTGAGAACTGGTATGCTGGTTATCAAAAAATTAAATCTAGCCCATGTTTACCTTATTTACTGCTACTTTGCAGATTTCACTTATCATGGCATGTTTCCAGACCTGACCACCTCAACACATGACGTTTGCTTTTTTGTTTGAAGTCTCTTCATCTCCTGGGAGCAGGAGGTTGGTGGTGAGGTTAGGGCTTGTTGGTGAGTGAGTGAGTGACTGCATCGTACTTCATTGCCAGCATCTCAGACCCCTGTGACTATCCTGGTAATTACATTCAGATTTCTAACTCATACTGATAGGATGTTTCCTGATAAATGGAGCTTAGTGGATATGCTTGTCAGGAGAACAAAAAAAATACACAAAGTAAAGACGGTTCAAAGATCTATGACTCTGGTGACCTCACTGGTATTTTCTATCAATGGTGTGAAATTAGAATACTTTTCCTCACTATGGTACAATGTCAATTATGTGAATGTGCTACAAAACTGGAACAGAAGAAGAAAACACAGTCTCCAGCACCAAAGTAACCTGTCCTTTCTTTAAGATTAGACTGTGCAATTTATTTTAAACACCAGGCAAAGAAAATGCTTTGCAAGAGACTCAAAGGACAATGGACATTCCCTCTTTACAAGTGTTTTTAAATTGTTAACCTTCTATCTACTAAAAATGAACCCGGCTTACTGAGCAAGGTATTACAGTGATCCTCCGCATAGTCGCAATCCGTAATTTGCGGGATCCGCATACTCACTGTTGATTTTCCAGCGAGTTGTGGGACTTGGCACTTGCACAGAATGCACAGAACCTACTGTGAACCCAATCTGATCACGAATATGAAAATTGGCCCCAGCTGGGAGCCACCGTGGCATGGCCAGGATGTGTTTAGTGTAAATGTGTGCTTTTGCATGGCTGGAATTGTCCTCCACTGGGCTACAAGATGGGGTGATGGGGCTGCCATTGCGTGTGTTGAGCTGGTACCCGACTACGACGAGCTGAGATCGGGGGCGCAGGCACCCACGCCATGCCGGGACAGGCAGGAAAGAGCTGGAGCAGTTACGGAGGCAACGGAGGCCCTTGGGGTGTCTGCATGGTTGGCATTGTTTTCTGCCAGGCAGCTGGAAGCTGCCAGCATTGTGTGTGTCTGTGCGGGAGCAGGAGGCAACTTTCCCCCCACCCCTGCTGTGCCCTTTGTGGCTGGGGCAGTGAAGGAAAGGGTGGCTGCCCTGTCCCCCGTGTCCAGCACTGGCCCACAAGAGGTAGCCAGATTTGCAGACTGAAAAACCTTAAAAGAAATAAGAACAAACCCCAAAAAATGCCACCCACCAGTTCCAAATCAGAGCTGTACAAGTTTATGTGAGTGTGAGGCAGGTCCTGGTGCTGTGGGTGAACGGGACGGGCTTGGAGGACATGCTGCAGCCTGGGTCACATCCTGCAATGGACCCTCGTGGTGGGGGGGGAGCCGGGCCGGGCCGATCCTCTGCCCTCCCTCCCTGCCTGCTAGCCATGCGACCATTTTCTGTCTGCCCACACAAAGCTCTTCTTCCAGGAATGCACAGTACATACATAAACTTTCACAATGGAATAAAACCTGCAGGAACAGGGAAGCTTCTAACAGAAACTGTTGAGAGCATTGCACAACCCAGTCCCTGGCTGCTGCTGTCCCACCTCCCTCTGTCTCCCATTCGCTTCCCAGGCACTGTTTTGCCTTGTCATTGGCTGAGATCATGCTCTGAGATCAGACAGGACAACAGACTAGCAGTAACACAGCATCCTGCCTCCCTCTGTCTCCCATTGGCCGTCCGGGCGCTGCTGTGCTGTGCTCTGGTAACTCCTTTTGACAAGAGATAATTCTGTAAAACAGTGTCCGAGCTCTCCTTCTGCTCCTGGCTCCACGCTGCCCTGCAGCTCTCGCAAGTGCTGGTCCTGGTGGAGGCTCGGGAAGTGCAGTCGCCACACCTCTCCTCCTCTGTGCCCACAGTCAGGCAGGTCCTGTGGCCGGGGCCCAGCAGAGCCCAGGGGCTGCCCTCACCCTGGCCCCCGCCCCCACTCCAGCCTTGGCTCCATCCCACACCCCACTGCCAACCGCCGCAGCCGCCCCCCCCCCTCGCCGTAGCACAGCCATGTAGAGCAGTATCCATGCAACCGACACGAGCCACTGTTTTCTCAGTGTGCCTTCTTCATGTTTGAACATGAGAGACACACACCAGCAACCAGAAATCCCGATGAAAACTCTGACAAAACCCAGCACAGACATGGCAGGGAAAAGACAGCGTCAGAAGGCTCCGCACCACCTCGGATCCGCAGGGGTGGGGGCGGGTGCCATCTTCCCAGGTCTCAGCCGGTTTCTGTACTCGGAAAAGCAGCTCCCAGGAGCTGGGAATTTGACAAAAGGTGTTTCCTCTACTTTGATGAGGCACTACAGAAGGAGCTGCGCTCTCAGGACCATCATCCAGACCTTATTAGGGGAGGGGATGTGGCTACAGGTGTGGTATACTTGAATACTTAGTGGGTTCGCTATCTTCGCAGATTCCACGACTTGCGTGAAGAGGACCAGACCCAACAGACTGCGAGTAATGGGGGATTACTGTATTCCTACCAAGAAATGCTTATTCAGACCACGTGAGCTATCTTCTGCTATTTATCTATATTTTTCAATAACACTGATAATACAGACTTAAACCGAGATAGAAACACAATTGTTTACTGTTGTCTTTTGGATTACTTTTCCTCTTTAACACAGAGGATTGAACATAATAATTCCATCTGGAAACACTTTTGTACTTAATAAAAGACAAGCTCAAAAATAATTTTACCTGTTACTGAGATGAGTTATGGGGAAAAAAAAGAAAAAAGAAAAAATAGTTAAAAGGAATAGAATGAGTTATATGGAATATACAGATATTTATTTTTCTGCAATCTGTGAAATAATTCCAATGTTATCATAGTTTATGATCAGTACCACAGCACTAGCTGTTCTACAGAACTGGGACATGGAAGACAGCCAAGACCTCACTCTTACATTTTTTTTGTTTTTAATCACAGAATCACAGAATCACAGAAAGTTATGAGTTGGAAGGGACCCACAAGGATCATCTAGTCCAACTCACCATCTAATACCCGTACAGTGACCAAGAGCGTAATACCAACCTAGATGCCTCACATACTTTCTTTTTTTTTTCTTTTTTTTTTTTGTTACAAAAAGTGAAAATCTGCTGTACATAACTTAGGATCTGAATTTATAAATCTGGAGTAATACAGAAATTAGTACTGTTATTTTTTGCTAACAAAAAAAGCCAAACCTTTTTATATGCCAGTTTTAACAGCTGCTGTGCAATTGCAGTGTACTGTACATAACTACAAAAATGTATCCTAGGATTTTTCATTCAATAGGATGATAGTCACACTTTTCCCATTAAAATGTCACACTTTTCCCAATACAACGACCACACAAATTTATAGGCTCTTAAGATAAAAAGACAGGCACAATATAATTCCCAAATACCGTACCAAATTCTTTTCACTTGGATGGCTGAATAGTTCAGAGCAGCAGTTACCTTGAAAATAAATGACTGTTCTGAAAGGAGAATTAATTCAGATAAACTAAATAAACTCTGCAAACTGACTAATGTAGCAGAAATTACTGGGTCTTGATACTGCTGTTTTAATTATTAAGTACACATTAATTTCAAAGCTACCTTTTTTGAAATCCACAGCATGATGAACATTCACAGTACAAAACATGGAAAGAGCCAAATTTTGCATAGTAACACTTCAGCAAAGGCTTGAACTGAGTCTTTATACAAGTAGGTGTGATGAACATTAAAAGAAAGTGACACTTTCAAGAAAAAACACAGGATACAAATAATTGTGCAGTACTTCCTGGACCACAAACTGAGAAATGGAATTTGATTGTGTCAACTGATTTCTTTCAGAGAAGGAGCTGGACTTTTTGCTAATTGTCAAAATGATTCTGAATAAAAAAGGAACTTAATATCTCTTTGAGAGCTGCAATAAAATTAGTCATTGTGGCTGTCCATTACTTTGCAGAGCTACTAGACACAGTAAGATTCAGTCACGACCCACTGTGAGATCAGAACATCACTGAACCTGGTCTTTGCATGATCTGTTCTTCATATTCCTCACTACATCTATTTTGCTGGTAGTGGAGTTTTAAAATTACAGTAAGCCCTCTCCGTTTTGCGCCTCTCAGACAGTGGCTTCACCTCTACGCGGCATGATTTTTCCGCAGCTAAGGAGATCTGTTTCATGACTGCGCCTGTGCGAACCGACAGTCATGAATATTCAAACTAGACAGTCATGAATATTCAAATTAACCCCCATGCCGTGCTGCATGGACCACAGGTGCACTGCTCTGCCTGCGTCATGCCTGCCCTGCTGTGCTCTAAGTCATGTGGATGCAGTTTTGCCAGTGCTGTGCCCGCGCCATGTCCAGCCCGCCCCATACCATCCCGCTCTACTCAGAGGGAAGCAGCTGTAGCAGGTCCGCTCCAAGCAGCACTCGTCTCACAGGTGCACTCAATCCTGCTGTCTAAACAGCTAATAAAGTACTGAGCAGTAACAGTCCCACTACAGGCCCCTGAGAGACACCCACCTAGAGCCGTTAAGTGCAATTGTTTGGATGTGGCAATCCAGCAAATTCCTTATCGATGCATTGGATTGTCCATCAAACCCATATCTCTCCAATGTAGCATCAAGGATGCGGTGTGGAGACTTAACAAATTCTTTACAGCAGTCCAGGTAGATGACATAAACTGTTCCTCAATTCCACCAATGTACTTACTCCATTGTAAGAAGCTAGAGATTAGTTAGGTACAATTTACTCTTTGTGAAGCCAAATTGGCAGTTTCTTGTCAGCTCTCTGGCATCCATATTACATCGTGCAATAATGAATTATTCCAGCAGAATCTCAGGTCCTTCTTCACGTTCACATGACTGGATCAGGAGTTGGTTGGATAACAGAGCTCAGTGAGTGGTGGTTAATGGTGCTGTGTCCGGTTGGAGGCCGGTCACTAGTGGGGTGCCTCAGATTCAGTGTTGGGACACGTCCTGTTCAATATCTTTATTGATGATCTGGATGAAGGGATGGAGTCTGTTATTAGCAAGTTTGCGGATGACACCAAGCTGGGGATAAATGTCGATCTGGTGGAAGGTAGGAGGGCTCTGCAGAGGGACCTTGACAGGCTGGATAGATGGGCTGAAACCAATGGCATGGGGTTGAACCAGTCTAAGTGTCGGGTCCTACACTTCGGTTACAATAACCCCTTGCAGAACTATAGGCTGGGGGTGGTGTGGCTGCAGGATGATCAGGTGGAAAGGGACCTGGGAGTGCTGGTTGATAGAAAACTTAACATGAGGCAGCAGTGTGCCCAGGTGGCCAGAAAAGNTGAATCTGAGGGGTTTTTTGGGGTTTTTTCCACATCCTCTTACTTTTGTTCATTGTTTTCTGCCTTGTTGAAAATACGGTTTGCCAGACGCTCCACCACAATTCCACAGTGGCTGTGGTGCCTAGCTATGTCCTGGAATGAGTCAGTTTGAGCTAGCTAGAACCATCTATTACCAAAGCCACCATGCAGCCGCCACTGCCAGCACCTGCAAGCAACACAATGGTGTTCCTGATACAGTCAGGGCTCCTATATCGTGCACCCGTGGTCTTACTTCAGACCCGCGTATCCCGACTTCCGTGTTGAATGGCAGCCGTTCCGCCGCTGCCACCCGTGCCCCCCCCCAGCACCCCC
>WEKX01014271.1:16031-33066 GCA_013390025.1 Pitta sordida
GACACCATAGAGCTTGACATCAAGGACGAACAAGTAGAGAGTCTCTGGGTCAAGGTTAGAGGAATTTCCAATAGAGCTGAAATTCTGATCGGAGTGTGTTACAGACCACCTGACCAGGAGGATGAGGTGGACCTATTGCTCTTTAAGCAACTGGAGAAAGCCTCAAGGTCGGCTGCTCTAATTCTTGCAGGAGACTTTAACCTCCCTGATATCTGCTGGGAGCTCCACACAGCAGAGAGGAGACAGTCTAGAAGGTTCTCCTTGATATGGTCAATAAAGATGTTGAACAGTGTTGGGCCTAACACTGACCCCTGTGGGACTAGTGACTGGCTGCCATCTGGATGTGGCACCATTCACCAGCACTCTCTGAGCTCGTCCATCCAACCAATTCCTAACCCAGCATAAAGTGTTTCCATCCAGTCCATGTTCTACAAGTTTCTCCTGAAGCTTATTGTGGGAAATTTTATGACTTTTTGAAGCTGCCCTCATAGGAATTGTACATTTTTTAAGCTGACAGCTAAAAATAAGACTACATGCCTAAAATAAGTGTATAGAGAGCTATGATTATTTTCATTGATTATTCAAGATTAAGTGAACATATGAAGGAAAATACAGAGGACAGTAAAACATGAATAATATAGTATTATGAGAAAAAGAAGCCAATCAGAAAAATGTCAATGTCATAGAACCAAAGAATCATAGAATGTTCTGAGTTGGAAGGGATCCACAAAGATCATCAAGTCCAGCTCCCAAGTGAATGCCCATACAGGGATATAACCCACAACCCCAGAGGAATGGGCACCATGCTCTGTTCTTCCGAGCCAATCTCAGGGTCGTATCATCATTATATATATAAAAATATGTTTGTTTATTTGTTTGTTTGTTTGTTTATTTATTTCTTTATTTATTTTATTGTATGGCCTAATTCCCGTTCCTTCGTCCCATTATCTAGACCATGTCACTGAGTTCCTCACTGAGTCTTCTCTTAAACACCTCCAGGGATGGCGATTCCACAACCTCCCTGGGCAGACCATTCCAATGAGAGATCACTCTCTCTGTGAAAAAAATCTTCCTAACATCCAGCCTAAATCTCCCCTGGCATAGCTTAAGGCCATGTCCTCTTGTTCTGGTGTCGTCAACCTGAGAGAGCAATTTACGTCCTCCCGACTGCAACCTCCCTTCAGGTAGCTGTAAACATCAATGAGGTCACCTCTGAGCCTCCTCTTCTCCAGGCTGAACAACTCCAGTTGCCATAGCCTCTCCCCATAGGGCTTGTCCTCCAGTTCTTTCACCATCCTTGTCGCCTTTCTCTGGACCCTCTCGAGCAGCTCAACATCCCTCTTAAACTGGGGAGCCCAGAACTGGACACAGTACTCAGGATGTTGTCTGACCGGTGCCGATGTTACCTGCTTCCTCTGATTTTTTGGATTCTATCTTCTGCTTATCTGAAGTTCAAAAGGTTCATGTTTTTCTGTGAAACTGGTAAATCAAAGACCTCAGATGCAGACATAATATGATGAAGACGTCATCTTACATTTTCTTTATGTATTCAGGTACTTAAGCCTTTCTTTTTTTTGTCATTTTGGAAATTCTCTAACTGGAAAACATGGTATTTGTGAATATGTATGAGGCTCCCTTACTCAAACTAATTTAAGCTAATTCAGGAAAAGCAGATGGTTTTTTCACCTGTGCATAACAAGCAGCGTGATTGTGTATTTATTCCTTGCACTCACAACATTGCCACAATAATCTTGTGGCCTTATTTCCAGATCCAAGCCAGGCAAGTGCTGAGGCATTTAGCTCATCAAAACTAATATGTGACACTTCAGGATGCAGATGTACAGCTGTGTATCTTGAGAACTTTTGAAGTTAAGCAATGAGGTACCCATGGAGTTTAGGCCATGTACTTACGGGTGACAGACGTTTTTCAACGCTAGTTAAAGAATGAGATGGATCATGTTACTCATCATTGTACCTTGTTCAGGTAAGTCAAGTTTTGGGCAGTACGGAATGACTGACCAAAATTATTAATAACATATACTTTATAATTACATTTATTCATTATCATGTGAACTAATTTGACAATATTATTTGGATCATTTTCTTTGTGAACATCATTATTTTTGTGGATAAGAAATAGATTTCATAGCTTCAAGGTTTTTTAAAATCTTTCCTGAAAAGTGAATTTCTTTTTCTGCAGTTGTTGGTTCAGATGTGCAAGGAGGTAGGCTATAACCATTATTAATCTTTTGCTTACTTTTGAGTTGAGTGTATTTTATAGTGTCTATTTTCCTTTATGAAATACAGTGCTTCAACTCAAAAAATAAATAAGAATACATGTGAAAATTATATACCTCATTGAAAGGCAACATAATTATTATTGACATTATTCTGTATTTTCTTTCTATAGAGAGGAATGGGTACTATTTTGCTTCAGCCAAGCTGACATTGATGTATATGCACACACCATTGCACGCAGGCGTGTTGGCACATACACAACTACACATACAGACATGGATGGGGGAAAGTACTGAACAAAAATAATAGATGTTAATTCTCTTTCAAGTCAAACTGCTGACATTTTTAAAGTAGCCTTAACAAAGTGATTACATCTGCTATATATTTAGTAGTCTTTACTACCATCAGTATCCCTAGAATTCGTATCCCATGGGCATTAATCCTAATTACCGGTGTGTAAGATTTGTTCTACTAGAATTAAAATTCTATTAATTGGATTTTATATATTAAATACACTGTGGATTAGGTAGAATGTATAGAATATAATTACATAATTTTTAGAATATTTAGTTCACAAGGAGATAGAAGATCATAAATAAAAATAAAAAGTTAATCTCAAACAGTTGCCTATTCACAGTTTAAAACTGAGTGAGACCTTTTCCTTTCAGTGTGCTACAAAGAGTGCACTTCCTTAGTTTTCACCACTACAATGCCATGGCTATCTTTGCACATAGCAATGCCTGTGTTGTGCTCAACATCATCCTAACAGATATTTTGATTGGTTCTTTTTGGTTGGTTTTTTCCTTAGGGGGTTTGTGATAACTGTATATAATTTTTATGTTTGTTTTTAATTCAGAAAAGCACAATACAAAATTGAAAGGAAAAAAAAGTTATCTTAAATTTCATTTACTAAGGGCAGAGATTAAGTTAGTTAACACGTAGCAGAATACATAGAGCAGAGCTGTTATATGACAGTCAAATATATAGAAGAAGAAAATATGGTGATTAATATTTCTTGAATGTGGCTCATGATTTTTATTCAAATTTTCTTCTGTTGAAAATGGACTATATAAAAGAAGTCATGTGACACATTTTTACACACACCTTGTAGCTATACCTGTTACTGATATGACCATAAAATAATGTTAATGCAAAATAAGTCGTCTGTGATCATTGTTTGTAAAGGAAAGGTAAGTACACCTAAAGACTGTGATTAATTTTTCTTCAGCTGAGGGGACTCATGACTCTGCATCCTGTGCTATGCACATAGAAGAGAAGAGCTTGTGTATTTATATTTAACTGTTCCGTAGCAGATTTCTATTTATTTTGTGATAAATGCACTGACATTGCAGTCATCCTCTACTACAACTATATTAATATCCTGAAATCTGTAAAGGAAGAAGATTAGAATGAAAATGGACATAAAAAATAGTTGCTATATCTCTTCTTGCCATCATTTTAGCTAGAAGAAGTAACGTCTTGTTCTCTCTTTGCTGTGGAGGTTGAAACTATGGAAAGGCAAGCAGAACTGGATCATCCAACTCATAATACTCTGTGATTCTGTGATTCTGTGATCTGTCACACTAGGAAAAAAGAACATCGATTTCTATGTCAGTTGCTGAACTGCTCTTTTTATTTATACATAATTTTGGAATGCATGCAAGAGTCTATATGTATGTTCAGATAAACTAAAATCTTCAGGACAAAGAGAAAGTTGTTTTGGTTGTTGATGTCTGATGTTTGACGATCATTTTACAGCTACAATAGCTGTGAAAGCAAACAAGCAGAAAAGGGATCATTATTACTAAGGTTCATCATATTTAATGATAGAACAATCCAGACACTTTTTTCATGCATCACAGTCCATATATGGGTATGTTTTGTTTCTTTTCCTGCTAATATTTTTTTTCCACTGATACACTTTCTTTGTACGTATATCGTATTTCTTTAGTTTTCTTCAGATTTTCTATTTTCTGTTCTTGAGAGGACTGCCTCAGTAATCTGAATTATGCTGGACCTTCAGTATGAATATCTTGGCTACTGGAATAGAGAATATATACATATCATACTAGGCTCAGGAAAGCATGCAACTTTCGTGAAGGAGAGGAATTGCATTTAAAGTAATCTTGGAAAAAATCATGTAGGTTTGAAATAATAGGAAGTAATTCATTAGAGATAACTGCATGATACTCAGGTAGAAATAATAAACTGCACACGTAGAAATTAAGGAACATTTGTCTAGGTAAAAGTTCTGCAGGTCTCCAAGTTAGAGAGAATATCAAGGTCAACATAAGCCAACAACAAGGATCTCAAAGATCATGTGTCTACAACATAATAGCACTATTAAAATGAAAAAGAAAAACTAAACATTGTAATAAAGCATTTATTATAGCCTACAAGAGGCATACAGATATCTTTTTAATAAATAAAAAATTATTTAGGATTACATAATAATTAATAATTAATATTAATATCTGATGATTAATTGTAGGAAGCCGGCCTAGAAGGGACGAGTTCCATACACGAACCGGCCTGAAAGGGTCGAGTTCCATACACGAACCGGCCTGAAAGGGTCGAGTTCCTTACACGAACCGGCCTGAAAGGGTCGNAGAAAATGAGCAGATACAAAATAGTGAGAGTGCTAACTGCAGGAGAAATACTGATTGAAGGTCTTGATATTGCAGTATAACCTTCAAGGAAAGATATAATAAAGAGAATATTTAGGAAGGATGGGTTAATAGATTTCAAGAAAATAAAATACTATTTCAAATAAAGGATTTATATATTCTCTGTATCAGAAAAGGTGTCATGAGCTTAAATAGTAAAAAAAAATATTTACCTTCTAGTATAAGACATAACAGAAAACACTTATTATTCTGAGTTGGAAGGGACCCATAGCATCATCTAGTCCGACTCCCAAGCGAACGCCCACCCAGGGATCAGACCCATAAGCGTGGAACCACGGGCACCACGCTCCATCCATCCAAGCCTCCCACCATCTAGACCATGTCAATGAGCTCCTCATTGAGTCTTCTCAATGAAGAACTAGACAGTTTACCAAAGAAACCTGTCAATCTTCAATCATTGAAGGTACTTTTAAGCAGACTAGACTAATGTCTGTCAAGAACGGATTAGTCTTCTGATATTTTTTCATACTCAATATAATACGAAGATTCTGAATTGACTTAAGGTGAAAAAAAATTAGTCTTTATTCTCTTCTCTCCATATTTTCCTCTTTCTATTCTTTGATATTTCTGAGATACTTCTTGTTAGCTTTTATGAACACCTGAAAATATTAAAGGATAGCACTGAGAGCATGTAAAGTTGCCTATATTCTTGTTCTCCCTGTATTAAATATTTAATTCTATTTCTCCTGTTTTTTGTGGCTTCTTTCTTTCCTTCTTTCCACCATACTATTTAGTTTCCTACAGAAGTGAAAATATACTGCATATTTATACCCACTCTCATACTAATACTGATTCTGAAGTTTTTAAATACTAAATCTCTATGAACTTTCTTTATTTCTCACCTCAGTATCCTGCTATCTTCATCTTTGTAGTACTTAGCAAAGTGAAATTATATCTATTATGTTGTTCAAAATTTATCATGGATAGCCTATAGCGGATATTCACTTTCATATTCTTCATATATTCACTTACCTTCTATCACTGTATTTTGTATCAACTTCTTTTATTGTAATCACTGTGCATACTGAGATTTGCATGAAATGACATATGCAGCTAAATTCACAGAGTGCTGGAGAAAGTTTCTGTTTTCTAAAATGGTGTAGAACTGACAAAACAGACAGGAATACAAACAAAACATGCAAATGATCATAAGCTATGTTACAAAAAGGATTTCTAAATGAACTGAAACTTTAAAATTTTAGTTGTCTTCCTCATTTTGTAGGGTGGGTTTTTTTTCAAGGAAGATAAATTCAACCAAATTTCCCTTTCCCCAGTATAAATATTACATATAATCTTATAAGTAAAAGTGTGTAACACTCAGCAAAAGAACAATTTTTGCATTTGAACAGAAAATATAAATTCAAGTTAAAATATACTCTACACTCAATGTCTTATTTGCATTCTAAACATAGAGTTTAAAGTTGGGTTTGTAAATCAAAAAAAGGAGAAAGGAAAACACCTGTGATTTTTTTATCTTCTATGTATTCTGTAAAACACATCCATCTGATCTGGGGAAGGCTGAAGGTGTGAAGTCTGGAAATACGCTCTGCATATTTACTTACCAGTCGGTGCATTAATTTCTGCAAGTAGGCTGCTGGTCAATGTTTGTGATCGTAGTTTTAATGGCATGGCACATGAGAAAAGATCCGCTGAAAAAGTAGAGACATATCTGTAATAAAACAAAATGTTTCAATTTCTACTTGTGCTCTTATAAAATTTCTCAAAATTCATAAATTATATTGCTAAAGGACAATATAGCAGAATACTGTTAGCATATCTTCAGGGAAGTGTGTATGTTCATGCATGTGTGTAGTCATTGTAATGGAAGTGAAGCAAAAATAATCAGGTAAACTGGTCATAGTTCATTAATAATTGTCAAGTAAAGTAGAAAAAATAAAAGGAAAAATAAGAAGTCAGACACTTCCACTACTGAATTTATCTAAAACAAAATAGTTCACTGAACCACAGTATGGTTGAGATTTGAAGAAGGAGGTGGCCCTTTGCTCAGAGTCACATAGAGCCGGTTGCCCAGGACCATGTCCACACATCTTAATACATATCTCCAAGGACATTGACTCCACAACCCCTCTAGGTGACTTTTTTCAGTGCTTGATCACTTGTCACCATGAAAAAGATTCTCTTCTGTTCAACATGAACCTCACATGTTTTAGTTTGTGCTCACTGCCTCAGGTCATGTCATTTCAAGAGATGCTTCTTGAAAGAGTCTGTCTCTGTCTTCTTTACAGATTCCCTTCAGATATTTGTACATATTAATGAGATCTGCCCTGAGATCTCATTAATCTTTTTTTCTGGTCTAAACACTCCCAGCTCTCTCAGCCTTTTCCTCCTTGCATGGGAGAAGCTCTAGATTCTTCACCATCTGTGTGATTCTTCGCTGGACCTCTCATTCCTATTTCTACTTGTACTTTTGCAGCCTGGAAATGAACACAATACTCCAGCGGTGTCCTTAACATTGCTGGGAAGGATCATCACTCTTGATCTGCTCTCAGGACTTCTTACACAGCCCAGAGTTTGGTGGCCTTCTTTGCCACAAGGACTCAGTGCTCACACAGGTTCAACTTGCTGTATGTTTTTTGCCCCTGCCAAGTTTATTTTGTAAATCTACTCCCAGCATTTACTCTCCTCCCCCATTCAATTCTTTGCAGAACTGAACTGTGTCATCCACAAAAAATGGTGAACAACAGCCTCGTAGGCTGAAGCAGGTCAGTGCCTCCATTGCTTGAGTAGTCATTGAAGGATGAAGGACAAGAGAGCTTGTTGTTGTGGTGGTTTGACCCTGGCTGGATGCCTGAGATTCACCCACAGCCACTCTCTCACTTCATTCCCTACCCTCTCCCCCTCCCCCACCCCCCCATCCCATACAAACAGGAGAGAAAGGAAAAGGAAAAAAAAACCCTGAAGGGTTTTTGCTACAGCAGGAATGAGGACTATTAGAAAACTTTTACTGTCACAGGCAAAAAGCATTCCAAGGTGGAGATATAAAGGATTTATTTATAACAAGATCAGAGCTTAATGTGAGAAGTATCATCTTAAAGGCAACCTTCTTCCCCACCCCTCCATCTGTTACGACAGATGCCACATTCCCCCTTTTCCCCAGGAGACAGGGGGAGACAGGAGTAGGCGAAAACCAGGCAGTTCACAGGTTCACAGGTTATTCTGAGTTGGAAGGGACCCACAGGATCATCTAGTCCAACTCCCAAGCGAATGCCTACCCAGGGATCAGGCCCACAAGCGTGGAAACATAGGCACCACACCCATTTGTCCAAGCCTCCCACCAACTAGTCCATGTCACTGAGCACCTCATTGAGTCTTCTCTTGAACACTTCCAGGGATGGCGACTCCACCGCCTCCCTGGGTAGACCATTCCACTGAGAGCTGGTGTTTCTCTGCTGCTGCTCATGGGAGGAGGCCATTGCCCTGCATTACATAGGGTCCCTCCCATGGGAGAAAGTCTTTCATGACCCTCCCATGACCCTTTGTGAGTCCAATCCCAGGGGCAACAGCTCTTCCATACTCTGCTGCCTGTGGGTCACTCCACAGGGTGCAGTCCTTGAGCACTGGCTGCTCCAGTGTAGTCCCATTCCAAAGCACATAGATCCTACTAGGTAGAGTTCTACTCCAGCATGGACTCTCCTCTCCATGGGCCACATATCTCCCCTGGACTCTGCTCCAGTGTGGGCTCCAACAGGCTGCAGCCTCCTTCCAGCATCCTCCTGCTCCAGTGTGGGCTCCTCTCTCCGCAGACTACAGGTGGATCTTCTGCATCCCTGTGTTCTCTCCATTCCATGGGCTGCAGGAGGACAGCCTGCTTCACCATGGCCCTCACCACGGGTTGCAGGGAGATGCCTGGAACACCTCCTCCCCCTCCTTTGGCCCTGGCTTTGATGCCTGCATTTGCTGTTACAACTTCTCACAGCTCTTCTCTGACAGCCATCTTCTTCCTCCTGAAAATTTTTTCCTTCCGTTCTTAAACATGTTATCACAGAGGTGTCTCTATCTCTCCTGATTGGCCTGGCTATGGCCGGTAGTGGGCCCAGCCATGAGCTGGCTGGTATTAACTCTGCCAGCTATGAGGGAGGCTTCCAGCAACTTCTTGAAGAAAAACCTCTCCCATAGGCACCCCCCTCACTACCAGAAAAAGCCAGCCACAGCAAACCAAACACAGGGGTGCTCAAACATTATATGTGGAACAATGTAGGACTAATCCTAGGATATCTAGGGGAAGACCCAAACATGGGAGAATGGGATGGGTATATCTGGATGATGGAGGAAGAAGCATGGAAAGAGAAAATCATGGGCTCATGGGAAAATTCAGTTTGGAGGGGATGCCAAGAGGTTTCCAGTCAAACCTGCTTAAAGCAACGTCAGCCAGGAAGTGTGACAAAGGGGCTCAGTGGTCTCTAGCCTGGTCTTGAGAAGCCTCAGGAATGCGGACAACACAACCTTTCTGGGCTCTCAGCTCCCCTCTGCGCTATGCCCACAGGGAAAATGAGCAGTGTGAACTTATCTTGTTTTATGTGAAGCCTACTGCCTCTCATTCTACCACTATACACTGCTGTGGAGAATGCGGTTCCATCTTCTCAACATGCAAGTTGTACCCGTGCTGCAAATATCTGCTCTGGGCATACACCTGAGTACCTTTCCACCAAAAAGCCACCTCCATACTCTTCAGATTCATTGTATGCCCACACCATATGCAGGACTTTGTCCTTTGCTGCTTGCTTTACCCCAGGGCCCCTTCCACAGAGCTGCTTTGGCACATGTCTGACTCTGAGAGTGAAGAAGCTAGGCTGTTTCTGGACCAGAGCAAATCACACGAGACAGCTCACTCCAGACTTGGTCACTAGGGGAAGGCAGGTTATTAAGAATGCTGAGCAATCGCCCATGACCTGGGAAGCCTTGCAGTAACAAACCAAAGAGATATTTACCTTTCCTTGTCCCATTGTTTACAGTTTATCTCCTATGTCAGTGTCCTCATGTATATATCTCTTTACAATGGCTTATAAGGAAAATATAAGCTTGGATAGTTTATGGATTGAAACCTTTTAAACCATCACAAACATTTTTGTTCAGGGCTATTCAGTACCTCTGCATCTGTGTATGACTTCTCAGGACGGTGAGACTAGCCAAAGCTACATACTGTGGATTTTTCACTGACTTCTTTCTGGAAACAGTCTGTCCAGGCTTCCCTTTCAAAACACAATCTCAAACATTGCTTCTGAACTCCCATTCCTCCAGGGTTTTTGATCTGGGGAAAAACTGTGCTTTGTTTGAAAGTTAATCTCCTTCTGGATTGGTACTGAATATTCAGGACACTTGAGGTTTAGAGTTTTGCTTTCTGAGACAGATCAAGCCAAGTGTGTGGATCAACAAAAGCACCTCCTTCCCTTGGGATGGGTTTTGTGAACCAGGAAACATGTAGCTGGAAGAGCAGAAAAACACCCTTCTTGCCTGCCAGCCACAGCCAAGGGGCAGGAGGAAGAGAAAGCAGGAGGGAAAGCCTGGCTCTCCTTCATTGTTTCCCAGTGCTCAGGCTGGATTGGGTGAGACACCTGGGACAGGCTCTGGTGAGCTGTCAGGATGTCCTGGATTACCTGATTTAGCACAGGGTACCTGAAGGACATGGTCCAGGAAGGCAGAAGTTGCTGGGAGACCTTAGTGCTGGATGGTCTCATCACAGTTCTTGGACTCACAGCCCTGGGACAGCCCTAGGACAGTTCCAGTGCAGGACTCAAAGCTACTCACAGTTGTGCAGACAAGGCAGGAGCACTGGAAGAGGCTGCCTTTGTGCCAGGAGCTGCTTTTCTCCACCAAGTCAAAGACTGAGAACCAAGGCCATGATTCTGCTGAAGTCTGCATGCCTTGCATGTGTGCCAGCAGAAGTCCAGGACAAAATGCAAGGTAACAGAGTCTGCGGCATCTCCAAAGCCAACAGGCTGGGGAGGGTCTGAGCCACTTTCTGACATCTCACAGTTCTTAGGAGACACCCACCTTTGTACACCCAACAAGGAAGACGGTTGCCCCAAAGGGAGAAAGCCTGCTTTGCAAGACATTTGATATCTTCTTCTAATCTGGCAGGTGGGTTTTAACCTCAGGGTTGTCAGATCCTGTGATGAGAAACTGGTGCCCTGTGCACAAGCACCTGGCAATAGGCAGCGAAAAAATGCAAGTGGAGGAGCCCTAGTGAACTTCTTGGTGCCAACAGAGTGCTACTTGGCTCTTCTGTGAAGTATTTAGCTATTGAGTTTACTTATAGGTTAAGCAAATATTGTTGATAAGAATTATAATGATGTTTGCTTTTGCTTGCATTATTATATATATACCATTATATATACAGTTATACCCCCTGCATCACGAGGAAAAGGACAGGCCAAGGCTGTTGCGAAACACTAAACTCGCAAAGAACTGCAGGTCGTTAATATGCATGCAGGCCACGCCCATTGCTCCACCCCCTGGAACTCTGTAGCGCTGCGGACAATTCTCTGGTCCTTCCCCTTGTCTCTCTCAGCACAAGCGAGCAAAGGGAACCGTTTCTGAGCAGCTGCTGTGACCGTGTGTGCTCCCAGCACAAACTCCGCGCTGCTGCCCCCCAGCCCAACCTGACCCGGCCTGGCCCGGCCTGGCCCCAGTGCTCGTGCTGGCTTGCGCGTGCTCGCCTTGCCTCTGCGGCAGGGAAGTGGTGTCCCTGAGCTCTGGTCAGCATTCTTGGAGCCTGGAAAAACCTTACCTTTGCAACATTGAGACACCCTGTGTGCTTATGGCGGGGTGGGGGCTTTGGTATTGAAGTTTCTTTCCCTTTAACATCCACCGGTGCCGGGAGAGGCAGCAAGGCAGCACCGCCACTACGGTCCCAGAGGGCCAGGGAACAGAAACCTCCTCCTGGTGCAGTGGAAGCGGTGTGGGAACATCCCACCGCTGCCCCGTCACAGCACACAGTGCTTGCCTCACTTTTGTGGGGCAGTTTCGCTGCGGCTACGTCATCACCAGATGTGCCGGCCGGCAGACCCCAGGCACAGACCGCATTGCCTTCCCTGCCTGTAGCCATAGAAACAGTAACACAGACACACGCACACAAGCTCTGCCCGCTTGCAGCTTGCACACACGGGAGGGCAAGTGACACTGAGGGACCTGCTCTGCCATCCACAGTGGCCATCCCCATCCCACAGCCCCCCAGGCCCTCCCTGCTGTCCCCAGTCCAGAGCCCCTGAAGGCAGTTTGAATTTTATTAAGCCGTTGGGAAAGTCAGCATGTATAAAGCTTCCACAACACTTCTTTTAATTCTATAAATTATACATACATACACTGTATATACGTATACAGATCCTTAAAGCATAACCTTACAATGAACGTACAGTTTCTACATACGTATATGTAGTCTGTTGAACAACATAGAGAGCATGATGTGTGTAGCCAGTGCCCCGACTGGGCTTTGAGTAACAAGGAATGGCATGTCTTGTGGTGGTGCTGCACTGGGTCTCAGTGGCCGTCTGGGACATGGTGCAGCGTGACACTTCCACTGTAGGGACTGGGCACGGAGACACACAGGACTGGCTCAGGGGCCGGGTACGGTGCGGCAGGACTGTAAATGCGAGGCTGTGCCGGAGAAACCCAGAGCCCTCCTTCTGTGCCCTCCTCGGGGAGCCGGGCATGGGGCGGGCCTGTCCCGCCTCACAGGGAGAGCTGACACCACCCCTCAGCAAAGCAGAAAACCAGCGCATGTGCTGGCTATGAAATACCGCAGATGCCGGAAGCCAGACTGCGAAAAAATTGCTTTGCAAATGGGCTGGGTCATAAAGCAGAAGTCACGATACAGAGGGGATTCACTGTATATACCATATATGTACAATTAATATAGGGCATAAGGCAAAAAACCTATAGCATTTTGGAATATTGGGGAAAGAATTTTAGGTGGCATATTTCCTTGGGTTGGTACTGCAGAAGCTCTGACACAATCAAATAAGCTAGGATGCTAGTTAGCTAAACAAAGTAATACTACATCATTCACTTTAACAAGACTTTTATTAGATGTTGATTCTATTAGACATGCTACACTTTAAAATAGAGCAGCTATAGATTTTTTATTATTAGCACAAGGGCATGGATATGAAAGATTTGAGGGAATGTGTTGTATGAACCTGTCAGATCATTCTGAATCAATTTATAAAAGCATTCAACAATTGAAAAAAGTAGTTAAAAAGCTACAAGTAGATGATGGATGGAACTGGCTAGAGGATTTATTGAATGGCTGGAGATTGACTGTTTGAATAAAATCACTAGTAAAAATAAATTTTTGTGTATTCTTATATGCTTAGCATGTCTTATGCAAAATGTTCAGCGTATCAACAGGTCCCTGAAAGACATCCTTGTCATAAACAGAAAAGAGGAAGATATGGGATCTACGAGTGAACTCTCTGTCCTGTACGAGGATGTGATTGCTCTTACAGGCAGAAAACCATGGAGTACTTAAACAAGTTGAATGGAACAAGGGCTAATACAGCAAGGTATGGAACAAGATAAACCAAAACCCAGACTATTGCTAAAGGACTATAATTGCTATAATTACTATAATTACTGGGACACAGAAACTGGCACACTGGGCTAAAGATTAAAGAGTACATAAGACCCACTGTAACACAGAATAAATGTCGTAATTTGATGTTGTTTGAACTATAAAAATGAAAGTTTACAATGGTAAAAAAAATCAATTTTTTTGTAAAGTCTCAAAGCCTTACCAATGAGGTGGTGAGGAATTATGGATGCTTAGAGAACAATCCTCATTAAAATGGCTTGTGATAGTGCTTTGATGGAATTAGGGTAAAGGCCCTTCCTCAAGTTTCTTTACTGAAGGCTTTTTGTCAACTTTTGTATGTGTGTAGACTGAGAAAGCAGATGTGACCATCTCAAATGAAGGCCAGATCATTTCTTTGGACTTCAAAACTTATTACAGTCAATCCTCACCTCTTAATGGTTCTTCTCTTACCGGTTCTCATCTCCGTGGATTATTGTCTTCGCGGTCTGTTTTTTCCGTGATAACAGAAGTCTGTTTCACGAAGCATCCGCAGCTGCGGCTGCACTAAACTGACAGTCATGAATATGCAAATTAGTCCTGCCCACTCCATTGCCCCCCTGAGCCCCAGCACACTCCAGCAGTGTGTCAGCAGCCGCCGGACCCCCACTGCACTCTCCTTGCTCAGGAACAGCCAGCACCAACCCCGCTGCTGGCCTGGTAATACAAGCAGCAACTGCCACGCCCCTGTGTTCAGGAATGACCCCTCAGCAGTGGGGGACAGCCTCTACTGTGCTGTGTAGCACTGGAGGAAAAGCCAGGAATCCCCTTGCCCTGGTCCTGGCTGAACGGAACCCTGGGGATTCCCCAGGCATGGGGAGGTGTCAGAAGGAACTCTTGGCTCACCTGACCTTTCAGAGGGCGTGGAGAGGTGCTGGGACTCTGGGACCGTCCCAGGGCTCCAATGAGTTTCTAAGCATCATGGAGCGAGGGCTTCATGGGGGCAGGGGGAGATCTGAGTCCCTGTGATAGAGAGGAGGCTCAGGGGTGACCTGATTGCTGTTTACAACTACCTGCAGGGTGGTTGTCGCCAGGTGGGTGTGGATCTTTTCTTTCAGGGTGATGACACCAGAACTAGAGGGCACAGCCTCAAGCTACGCCAGGGGAGGTTTAAACTTAATGTTAGGAAGCGGTTTTTCACAGAGAGTGATTGCACATTGGAATGGACTACCCAGGGATGTGGTGGAGTCACCATCCCTGGAGGTGTTTAAGAGAAGGTTCAATGAGGGGCTTAGTGACATGGTCTAGCTGGGGGGTGTAGGGTCTTTCTGGCTCGAAGTGGCCTGCTAGACTGTGAGGGAACTAGGTTTGTGTTACCGCTCTGGGATGTGCGTTTGGTCTCTGTGCAGGTGTTAGATGGTGAGTTGGACTAGATGATCCTTGTGGGTCCCTTCCAACTCGTAGTATTCTGTGAATCTGTGAATAAGGGACGACTGTAACAAAACACTGAGGTTCTGTTTCCTTAGAGTTTTTCTGGGGAGACTTAAAGGAGAAGGAAACTTGATAACTTTTTCACCTTTTTCAGGTTTTCTTTAAATTACTCCCTGAACCAGATTGTGAATGGAATGTTCTTTCTCATATTTTGTCTATTCTATATTCCATACTGTTTCGTAATATTTTTTTTTTCTTTTTTTCCCCCTAGTAACATTGTGACCCAATTTTTTTAATTCTTCTTTTTAAGAAGTGCAGCAATGAAAAGGCAAGCTTAAAACTAGAAGAGATAAGGTCTTCAGACACTTTTTTAGGCACTGAGCTTCAACATTCAGTTGTCATTTAAATTTATAACATTTTATCTCTGTTTCTGAATTCTGTAAATTGGCATATCCTTCCTAGCTAAAACTATATTTGTGAAGTTTCATAGATGTTTTTCCATCTGCTGCATATAGTAGCTTGCCATCAGTTCTTTAGGGCTGTCTCCCTGATTTTTTCTTAGTCCGTATGCATGCTTAAAGCTTATTTAAAGCACTTTCTTTTCTCTCTTCCCCTTTGTAAAGCAAAATTAGTTGTACAAGGACTTTTTTGTGTTGCTGATACTACCTGCTGTTGTATTTCACAGATTACTAGTTATAACACACTTAATATGATGAGGACTTCATCTTATATTTTCTTCACATATTCAAATAGTTAAGCCCTTCTTTTTGTCACTTTGGAAATGCTTTTAGGAAAAAATAGGATATTAGTGAATATGTATGAGGCTCCCTTACCCAAACTAATTTAAGCTAATTCAGGAAAAGCAGATGGTTTCCTCACCTGTGCATCACAAGCGGCCTGACTGTGTTTATTTCTTGCACTCACAACACTTCCACAGTACTCTTGTGGCCTCATTTCCAGATCTAAGTCAGGCAAGACAGTGCTGAGGCATCTAGTTCATCAAAACTAATATGTGACACTTCAGGCTGCAGATGTACAGTTGTGCACCCTAACAACTTCTGAAGTTAAGCAATGAGATACCTATGGAGTTTAGCCCAAGTACTGATGGGTGACAGACTTTTTCAGTTAAAGAATGAGATGGATCATGTCACATTTCACTCACCATTACACCTCATTAAGCTAAGTCAATTTCTGGGGTTTTTTTGGGTCCAACATAGATGCAACACTGTGTCAGGGGATCCTGTATAAGAATGGTTTCATGAGCTGTGATGAAGAAAGTAATGTTATTACCTTGCCAATATTACCAAGGAGCACACCAGGTGTCCATACTGGTTTTTTTAAATCAAATTTTAGCAGTCTGTTTCTTCACAGGTATTGCAAATTTGACAAAGTATTAGGAATCTTGTCAGTTACATCATACAAGATGTAGAATAAAAGAAGCCTTTGAGTTTAATCCCCAGACTGAAGTCCTCACAGGTAACTGTACTGAAATAAATTTTTCTGGCACCCAAAGTATGCCTTAAGTATTTAGCTTGATTAGTGTATTTGTTAATTCTTTAATGCTCTATGATCATACTTTTTATGCTCTTCTAACTTTTAATTTTGCAAAACAAAACCTGATAATATAAATGAAAAGTGGATATGGTATTTCAGCAGTGTAAATTAATTATCAAAGTATATTAAATGTTGTCAAGAAGATCATGTTCAAAATCTTATTGAAAAGTCCTAAACTTATTCTAGTTCTATTTTTGTGAATAATGAGATTAAGTATACTGTGCACAGGTCCTAAGTAATTTGCCAGTGAAATTTTATAAATCAATCAAAGTCATAAAAAGTCTGATAGTGTAACCAAAAAGTAGTTCTGAAGCTAAGTAATTGTTTAAATATCTTGGTAAAACCTCTAAAATTCATTTTCTCAGACTTGCTATCTATTTCCACTTGTTTTCCACCAAGTTATGCCAATTTACACAGACACCCCTGTGTAAGATAACATACTCCATCTCTGTTAATAAATAGAATTTATTAGTTCATCTGGAGGTCGTCAGAGACTTGCTGAGTGGCTTGGACCCTCACAAGTCTATGGGACCGGATGGCATCCACCCGAGGGTCATGAAAGAACTAGCAGATGAACTCGCCAAGCCACTTTCCATAA
>WEKX01014271.1:47768-64544 GCA_013390025.1 Pitta sordida
AGGTCCCTCTGGAGGGCCTTCCTACCCTCCGGCAGATCAACATCTGCCCCCAGCTTAGTATCATGCGCAAACTTGGTGATGATGGATTCAATTCCCTCGTCCATGTCATCGATAAAGATGTTGAACAGTACTGGGCCCAAGACTGACCCCTGTGGGACTCCACTGGTGACTGGCCACCAGTCCGATGTTGCACCATTCACCACCACCCTCTGAGCTCGCCCTTCTAACCAGTTTGTAACCCAGCATAAGATGCTCCTTTCCAGCCCAAGTTTCACAAGTTTCTCCTGAAGCTTATTGTGTGAAACCGTGTCAAAGGCTTTGCTAAGGTCCAAGTACACAACATCCACAGCCCCCAGAAGCCGGACTGTGGAAATATTGCCTCCCAAATGGGCAGGGTCATAAAGTAGAAGTCACGATGCAGTGGAGATTCACTGTATAATGAAAAGATGATGCAAAATTTCTGTGATTTCCTTCCAATACTATTCTCATGAAATACTCAGATTTGCAGTTTATAACATGTAAGATTATGCTTATGAACATGCACAGTGAATCTGGTATGCATTTTATTGTCTTTGTGATCAAATTGATTCCTTTTAGTCATTATAGTATCACTTCCACATTGTATTGCTTTGCATACTGAAAAGAAGTCACAACTTTTCCATTATTTATCAATCTTCAGTTAAATACACAAAAAAGTAAAGATTCAAATCTTGCAGTATAGCATTTTTCATCTATTAGTCTTATATTTGGAAAAGTGTTACCTGTGGGAAAATAATAAACATTTATATATTGACTGAAGAATATTTCTTATTATGAAAACAATTAAATTCTACAGAGGATCACCAAATTTTGCAAAATATTATTATATCTGTTTTTTCTACATATTTTCACAATATTTCTTGCTACAAAAGATAGTAAAATATGTATTTTATATCCTGGTTAAGAATAATTTCCTTAAAAGCAGGAAGCTTGCTCTCATATATAAGTTATGCATTGTACATGATGATAGAAAAAAATCACAGAATTATTTTTAACTCTTTGTAATATATGACTTTCATATATATTTATAGAGAAAATTACCTGTCTGTTATAAAAAACCTAAAACACTGTTGAAAATTACTTTTTATAAAATCTTCTATTATATATAATCTTAAAGCCTGTAAAAACTTTCAGATAATATATTGGAGGCTATAGTCTGATAAAAAGAGATAGAATTTGGTTTTTACCATACTTTTAGTTGAATACTCAATTACGATAAAACCGCAAATAACCCCAGGCAATACAGGGTGCCATTGCAGATTCCCATTGTATCACAAAGATGTAGGTTATGTTTTGCATAAAAACTACTTGAGGACTTTTTCTCATCTGGAAATCAGAAACAGAACGTCAATATAGTGCTTGCCCATATGCAGTGTCAAGTTTTCTAGGATAGGGCTCTTGTTTCACTCGGAATAATTTTTGGCCTGTAGCCTTAGATGAAAACCACAAGTAACGTATCTCAGATCATCTGTATTTAGTGATAATTCTGAAAGTTTTTTGTTTTTTTTTTTCTCTCTCAGACTTAACAGACTAGGACGCTTTGACATGATTGTATCAGCTGGATCTCAGAAGACAATCAGCTGCTAATACCAGAGGCAACAGGTGTCTTATTTTCACATTTTCTCTTTTTTTTGGCTAAATACAGTGATCCTCCGCATAGTCNCACCGCCGCTCATGCAGCGAACACAGCCAGCCCCAGGCCCAGACCCCCATGCTGGTGCGGCAAGCACAGCCAGACATCTGAAACAAGCCCTGCTCTCAGGACCATCCTCCAGACCTTATTAGAGGAGGGGGTATGGCTACAGGCGTGGCGTATTTGACTACGTATTGGGGTCACTATCTTTGCGGATTCCAAGATTCATGTGAGGAGGACCAGACCCAACAGCCTGCGAGTAACACGAGATCACTGTACATCTCTTAGTCTTCTTGTGCTCAACCAAGAGTGAGAGGCAGGACTTCTGTCACATTAAGGAAGTGGGAAGCCCTGCAAGTTCTTTGCTGGATCTCTTGCAGTGACAAAGCCAAGGGAAACTTCCCGTTTCATATGACAGAAATATTATTTTTTCATAGGTAAAATTTCTAAATGCATGTAATCTTTCTAGGTGATTCAGCATCGAGGTATTTAACACTGAATACAATATTTCTTTCTGCTTCACTTACTGTTGCTGTAGTACTCAGAGCTTGCAAGTTTGGAAAATTATGGATTCCAAGTCTTGATGAACCACTGCATTGATTGAATATGGATGCCACATAGTTATTCCCAACAGGCAGGAAACAGATATAGAGACACAATAGTTTTAACACAAGTTTCTGAGCATGCACATGAGACCATGAATGTGAAACCTTGTTGTCTCAAGGCAATAAAAACACAGGCAATAAGTTAAAGATTCCAAAGTATGATAATGTAAAGTAAATTTCATTATGTTCTCTCCTTTAATATCTGGAAATTCTTTCAACCCTCTATTTTCATTCTCTGACCTTTTCTTCATTTGATGTCACATGATTCACACTCTTCTGAAGATGCTTGCTATCGTCTTAGAGATTTTTGCACAATATCACTTTCTTGAACTAGGACCTCAATCTCATTCTGTTTTTACACCTCATGCCACAATCGCCTGTGGCAGGAACGCCTACCTCAATACAAAGGGGTTAAGTGGACCTTGCACAAGAGATTGCAAGGACACAGGCTCATGTAAGGATTTCTCCTTTTATTCAAGAGACCTTTGGTAGCTGGGAGACTTGAACTTGGATGTCTTTCCCTCTCCAGCTTTGGGGAGCTGTCAACTCCCTGAAAAGATAACTGTTTCACAGATGGCCTTGGAGCAGAAGCAGGGAGAGGAAAACTGTTAGAAGACTTGAAGAAGAAAAGGTTTTACATTCTTTCATACCCAGTGTACACATCTTTAAGTTTAGCATCCTCTTCTTTGAAAAATAAATTTTTCCTAAATCCTGCCACTGCCTGGCATTTTGAGGGTACCTGGTTTTATTCCTTTCCACCTGAGAAGACCTAGAATCCCATCAGAGAAGACATACAGTGCAAGCTATTATGTGAGCCATTGTGGTGAGCTACAACTGGCAGCAGGTGGTGTTTTGGTCTTGAATTATGCTAAAATCAGCCTGGTTCACCAAAATTCCAATGCACGTCTTACATTCCTTCAAAGAAGGATGACAGATAAACCAGTCCTGGCCTGTAAATCTCAGACTACAAGTCCATCACCACAGAAGTCCTGACCAGCTCTCATACGACAGATTCTTCCACATACATCCTTCAAGTGTGGAGCTTCTCCTATGAAGCAGGGATGTCTCTTCATGGTTATTCCCAGGGTTAAGAGAGATATTTGTCAGCTATTTTGTATGGTGAATTATATATCAGTCTCTACTTAATGATTATTTCTTTTGCTAGCTTTGATACGATTGTAAAGATGATCTGGGTTGATATACCCCCTCATTTGCAAGAAACAGGTCATGTCAGAGGTCTTGTAGAATGTCAAACTCACAAATACACGCAGGTCATCAATATGTATGCAGGCCATGACCATCGCTCCACCCCCAGCCAATCAGGAGCATTGGGGAGCCTCTTTGACTCCTCCCCATGGGCTCTTACAGCACAGGGGAGGAAAGAGGAACATTTCTGTGCCCTGCCTCCCTCGAGAAACCCCCCTGAGAATCTCTAAGCGTCTCTTCGGCCACACTGCTGCTTCCACAGCTGCAGTCGGAACTGGGCTGTTGTAACCGTGCATGCTCACATAGTCCCACCAACGAAGCAAACCTCACGCCGCACCTTCCCCACTCCCTGTCCCTGGTGGTCAGCCCTACATCGTCCCGGCCCCATGTCGTCCTGTCCCGCCAGAGATGCCAGCATCATTCCAGATGCTTCTGCAGCTGCCACCTGACTGCTGCCACCGCACATGCTTCCCCTGCCTCCGCGGTGGGGAAGAGGTGCCCCCGAGCTCTGCTCAGCATTCTTGCGCTGGGTCTCAGCAGCCACCTGGGGCATACTGCGGCGTGACCTTTCCACTGTAGGGACTGGGCACGGAGACACACAGGACCAGGTCAGGGACCAGGGCATGGTGCCGCAGGGCTCTAAATGCCACAGCGAGATGGAAAAACTGTGCACTCTCCCCATGGGGTCGGCCTTGTCCTGCCCCACAGGGATCTCTGGCACTGCCCCTCGACAAAGCAGAGGCACTGCACACACGTCAGCTGGGGAACCTTGCAGATGCCTGAAACTGAATTGCAAAAAGTTCTCCTCGCAAATCCGAGGGGTCATAATGGAGGGGTCACAATGCAGCGGGGATATACTGTAATCTCTTTTCATTTCACACACGAGATTACCCAGAGTTCCTTACCAAAAGTCCTTGAAGAAGCTAAGCAACAGCATAGATCTTAAGGACAAAAGAGAGGTCTTGTTGAATGGAAAAAGGAAAGGGGAAAGAGAAAGTAAAGAGAACAAGGAGTAAAGGGAAGGAAAAGGAATTGAAAAGGAGGAAAGGGATAGAGAAGCAATTAAATTCAAGGCAAGGCAAGACCTAGTGATTGATTTTTACTTCAGAGACTTTCAGAGACTGACATTTTCAGAGTGCTTCAGGAGTCTGTGCTAGATGCAATGCTAGTGTACATACTCTTATAAAGTATGAAAAAGGCATGTTTTTTCACATCTAAGTTTCTCAGTACAATAAAGAGGAGAGTTTGATGGAAAACTGTACAAGGCTGTGACAAAGCAATGGATTTTGAATAATTAGAAAACACCTAGAATGAAGTGTTTATCTGAAGTGACAAGCGATCTGGGGGACAGAAAACAAAGAAAAAAGAAAAAAAACCCCACACAATAATAATTCCTGTCCCTCCAGACAGAAAAGTCAAAACAGATAGAAAACACCAAACTGTATCACTCCATAAGTCCCTCCTTGGTTTGCATATTGTGTGCGGTCCTCATCGAAGTCTTGAAAATGGCTATATGCAGTAGAATAGGCAAAAGGGCTTAGAAGACGGCAAAGATAATTGAACGGTTTTACGATGTTCCATACTGGAAACAACTAAGTAGACAAACCAAAACCAACCACAAAAATATTTTTTTTCACATATGTTTAAAGTAAGGGGCTTTTTGCTGCAGAATGTTGAGTATGGAGCATGGTGCCCATGGTCCCTTGTGGGCCTGATACCTGAGTGGGCGTTTGCTTGGGAGTTGGACTAGATGATCCTGTGGGTCCTTCCAAATCAGAATAACCTGTGAACCTGTACGGTGACAGTTTACAGGCATTTAAAAAAGGAACAAGGTAGATTAGTGAAAGAAAACTACAAGAACAACTTATCTGGTTCATGAAGTTGCTGATCTGGAAATTGCTGTTGTCTGAAAAAGAGTTGTCATTCACATTTTGAATTNGGTTATTCCCAGGGTTAAGAGAGATATTTGTCAGCTATTTTGTATGGTGAATTATATATCAGTCTCTACTTAATGATTATTTCTTTTGCTAGCTTTGATACGATTGTAAAGATGATCTGGGTTGATATACCCCCTCATTTGCAAGAAACAGGTCATGTCAGAGGTCTTGTAGAATGTCAAACTCACAAATACACGCAGGTCATCAATATGTATGCAGGCCATGACCATCGCTCCACCCCCAGCCAATCAGGAGCATTGGGGAGCCTCTTTGACTCCTCCCCATGGGCTCTTACAGCACAGGGGAGGAAAGAGGAACATTTCTGTGCCCTGCCTCCCTCGAGAAACCCCCCTGAGAATCTCTAAGCGTCTCTTCGGCCACACTGCTGCTTCCACAGCTGCAGTCGGAACTGGGCTGTTGTAACCGTGCATGCTCACATAGTCCCACCAACGAAGCAAACCTCACGCCGCACCTTCCCCACTCCCTGTCCCTGGTGGTCAGCCCTACATCGTCCCGGCCCCATGTCGTCCTGTCCCGCCAGAGATGCCAGCATCATTCCAGATGCTTCTGCAGCTGCCACCTGACTGCTGCCACCGCACATGCTTCCCCTGCCTCCGCGGTGGGGAAGAGGTGCCCCCGAGCTCTGCTCAGCATTCTTGCGCTGGGTCTCAGCAGCCACCTGGGGCATACTGCGGCGTGACCTTTCCACTGTAGGGACTGGGCACGGAGACACACAGGACCAGGTCAGGGACCAGGGCATGGTGCCGCAGGGCTCTAAATGCCACAGCGAGATGGAAAAACTGTGCACTCTCCCCATGGGGTCGGCCTTGTCCTGCCCCACAGGGATCTCTGGCACTGCCCCTCGACAAAGCAGAGGCACTGCACACACGTCAGCTGGGGAACCTTGCAGATGCCTGAAACTGAATTGCAAAAAGTTCTCCTCGCAAATCCGAGGGGTCATAATGGAGGGGTCACAATGCAGCGGGGATATACTGTAATCTCTTTTCATTTCACACACGAGATTACCCAGAGTTCCTTACCAAAAGTCCTTGAAGAAGCTAAGCAACAGCATAGATCTTAAGGACAAAAGAGAGGTCTTGTTGAATGGAAAAAGGAAAGGGGAAAGAGAAAGTAAAGAGAACAAGGAGTAAAGGGAAGGAAAAGGAATTGAAAAGGAGGAAAGGGATAGAAAAGCAATTAAATTCAAGGCAAGGCAAGACCTAGTGATTGATTTTTACTTCAGAGACTTTCAGAGACTGACATTTTCAGAGTGCTTCAGGAGTCTGTGCTAGATGCAATGCTAGTGTACATACTCTTATAAAGTATGAAAAAGGCATGTTTTTTCACATCTAAGTTTCTCAGTACAATAAAGAGGAGAGTTTGATGGAAAACTGTACAAGGCTGTGACAAAGCAATGGATTTTGAATAATTAGAAAACACCTAGAATGAAGTGTTTATCTGAAGTGACAAGCGATCTGGGGGACAGAAAACAAAGAAAAAAGAAAAAAAACCCCACACAATAATAATTCCTGTCCCTCCAGACAGAAAAGTCAAAACAGATAGAAAACACCAAACTGTATCACTCCATAAGTCCCTCCTTGGTTTGCATATTGTGTGCGGTCCTCATCGAAGTCTTGAAAATGGCTATATGCAGTAGAATAGGCAAAAGGGCTTAGAAGACGGCAAAGATAATTGAACGGTTTTACGATGTTCCATACTGGAAACAACTAAGTAGACAAACCAAAACCAACCACAAAAATATTTTTTTTCACATATGTTTAAAGTAAGGGGCTTTTTGCTGCAGAATGTTGAGTATGGAGCATGGTGCCCATGGTCCCTTGTGGGCCTGATACCTGAGTGGGCGTTTGCTTGGGAGTTGGACTAGATGATCCTGTGGGTCCTTCCAAATCAGAATAACCTGTGAACCTGTACGGTGACAGTTTACAGGCATTTAAAAAAGGAACAAGGTAGATTAGTGAAAGAAAACTACAAGAACAACTTATCTGGTTCATGAAGTTGCTGATCTGGAAATTGCTGTTGTCTGAAAAAGAGTTGTCATTCACATTTTGAATTGAAATTTTTGGGCTATATTTAGAGGCAGGTATGAATAGCATAGGTCTTTAGGATCTGCAATTCTATCTCTCCCAAATTATTATAAAAATATGTATGGAGGCATTTTGTGATTATTATTCTTATTTTTCTTCTTATATTTTCTAGCATGCTGTTTTCTCTTCCACTACCTTGCAGTCTCTTCTGGAAAGCTTTTAGTTTATTTGATTTTAAAAATAAAATATTTACATTTAGGTTGAAATCTCAAAACAGTTGTAATAAAAATGTTAAAATCAGAGAAGACTGAAGTAGAAAAATGTTAAGAAGTGTAGGTACAAAAAATATAGAACAATGTATTCACAGGGCAGATAATGCTGGAAAGGACCTCAAAGATCATCTAGTCCAACCTATAGCCCAACTAACCTAGCATCTACATCTAGATCATATCACTCAGCACCTCATCCAGCCTACCCTTGAACACCTCCAGGGTTGGCGACTCAACCACCACTGTGGGCAACCCCTTCTACATATGGATCACTCTTTCAGTGAAAAACCTTTTCCTAATATCAAGTCTAAACTTCCCCTGTTGAAGCTTAAGACTATGACCTCTCATTCTGTTACCAGTGGCCAGGGAGAAAAGACCAACCTCCGTCTGACTACAACCTCCTTTTAGAGTCTCAAATTGAAACACACAAAGAGGAAAAAAACCTGAAGGTAACTAAAGAGGATGTATCAGGTTCCCCAGGAGACTGTGGAGTCTCCATTCTTGAAGATACCCAAAATCCAGTTAGACTTGGTCCCAAGACACCTGCTCTTGCTGACTCCGGGCTAGACAGTCTCCAGAGGTTCTTTTCTGTCTCAGGCATTATTTAATTGATAATCAAATTGAGTATCTTATTCAAATTGATCAAATTTTCAAATGAAATAAAATTGATAATTTGGTCTTTGTCTTCAAATGCAAATTATTCAGAATAAATATTAACGGTTATCACTTTTCTTGGTCTTTAATATTTGACAATGTTTCACTGCCGTACATAAGTTACAGAACTTAATAAAATCCCCCAATCACAAACACATTCCACTGTATCAGCACCATTAAGAACTGAAGAGTCCTCTGACAACAAAGCTGTTCATCCTTACTTACCAATTAAAGTGGTAAGATAGATTGAAAAATTTCCAGATATAATTCAAATTCTTCAAAATCCACTTTATAGCATCAAATACACAGGAACTACAGCTCTCAATCTATACTATACCTTGTCAGGATATTTACATGTCCAATATCATTCCTGGTTACATTTGAACACTTTGAGGATTATTGGTACAATATCACAAAAGCACTCTGGTGTAGAACTATGCATAGAATACTACTCTTTTCCATGACATTCAGGTGTCTTCATTAAAAATTCGTATATATTAATTCATATATAATGATTAATAAGTTTCTCTGAACACATTCACTTTACACATTGAATAAGACACTCATCTCACTGGAAAACCTAACATAATCCTGTAATAAGAATATGATTCAATATGTTTACACTCAAAAGCAGTGAAAAATCTTTACATGAGTGAATTAAAAGTTGGTAGCTCTTAGCATCGACTTCATCAGCTTTCAGTACATTTATTGAAAACAATGTATTTTCTACGTAGTTTTTCTGAATTTTGCTTTGTAAGAATTGCAGGACAATTTTAGATTGAAAAATGACATTGTTTGAAGGTTATATTTAATTATGAGGATCCAGATGGTATTGCTGGTATTTTTACTCATCACAAACTTCCTAACAAATGAATTAGTTTCACTTGGAACACAATCAACTATGTTATCATCAAATCAGTTCTTGTTAGCTGCATCAAAGTAAGCAAGACTTAGTAACTATTTTGTCCAAGGGGACGTGAATAAATGAATTCCTGAAGTTTCTGAGAATAGTGGCACTGTACGGATTGAATGAACCAAAAGAATCATGTACTTAAAAATTGAACTGTAGTAAAAAGGCATAAAAAGCAATCACCCCATAGTGCAGGCTTCCTAGCTAGGAAAACCACTGTTAAAACAATGGGATTATTAATGGGACTATATAATCATTAATAATTAATGTTTCTGAAGAGAGTACTTATTCATAGAGGAAAATATCAAATATCTCCTGCTCTTTAAGAAAAAAGTTGACCTATATGTAGTATTTTCTTCCTCTTTTTAATCTCACACAAATTCTAGTGAGCCAAATTATACAGGCTCTAAAATAAAATATTAGGATGGATGGGGCTATTAAAGTGGTAACTCACCAGTTACATAGTTTTGTTTTCTTTTTCCTATAGAACCTTTCTTTAAAGTCGTTATATGTGGTAATGATAGTTCTAATCATCTTGTGCAATTGATGATAACTGTTAACTTTAATATCTGTGAAATACTTACATACATGTATATACAGTGAGCGTATTCGCAGCCCGCTAGTCGGGAGCTTCAGTATTTGCGCGTGATTTTTCCATGAGATGCGCGATCTCAGCGCCTGCGCAGAAGATACCATGACCTCAGTTTGATCGGACCCCAGCTCTGCCGCTCACGGCGTCGCCCTCCCCCGCCGATGACTCCCCTCTCACAGGGCACTTGCCGCCCCACGCCCCACTCCCATCTCCGTCCTGCCACTCGCTCGCTTACTGCAATGTTGGCACTCTCCCCCGACACCTCCCCGCCNCTGCTGAAGTAACACTGCACATGCTTGTTTATAAATCCATGAATTATCTCAGCAGACTCAATGTATGAACTACATGAAGTTAAACATCTGAATTGCGGCTGATCCAGGACAGTATGTACTTAGAAGACATTCTAGAAGACATCTTAGAAGACATCAATAAACTCCTGGTTTATTGATTTAAAGGAAAATATATAAGGAGCAAATTAAACCTCAGTGGAACTGTATTGTTTGAATTTACTTCCTTAAAGCTTTGATCAGTTTTTCACAGCAAGGATTTAAAGCAGTTTTTAGGTGATTTTCTTTACATGATGGTCCTGAATGCTCATATTTATATTATGAATTTTTTTCAAATGATGAATATATAGGATTTAAATTCTTTGTATAAAATTAAAAACACTTCTTGTGAAAATACACATTCTACCATAAAAACAAATTACATACCACATAGCTAAAAAAAAAATAGGTGTTCTTGGAGGATCAGAAACACTGTAGTTCAGAGCTGGCAAACAAAATTAATGATTCAAGCTTATGAACCTCAGCTACCTCTGTCTAAAGGCAGTCTCAGAAGATTGTTGCATATATTCTTCCAAAAGGAAAATATTTTATAACAAAGAGCTTTCTATTCACAGAGAAGAGCACAAAATTCAGTGTCAAGAGGCTGAAGTTTGGTTTATTTAAACCTGAGAAAAGCTCTAAATAATTTTGAGGCATATTCACACAGCACTGGAACATCTTATTCGAAGGAAGTAGGAGAAAATTTGGTTGTACTACTTTAAAGTAAATCTGATTGATTTTTTTCCTAAATATATTCCATTCTAATTTTGAAGTGACATTATCTAGCTTGTGTATGTGGAGAGGGTTTTACAATGTCCTCTCTAGTTTTTAACTTAGTGATATTTACTCTTTGTATTCACATCTTTCTAAATGTGTCTGAGGCATCATGGTTGCATTACACTGCCAGAATTACTTTGCATACTAAACACAGCTCTCCCAGCCTGCTTAGCAGTTTCAACTCATTAAGAAACTATTATCTTTGAAAATAATCTAGAAGTTCACACGATCACGGAATATTCCAAGTTGGAAGGGATCCACATGAATCATCTAAACCAAATGACAAGTGAATGCCCACACAGCGATCAAACCCACAACTCTGGAGCCATGGGCACCATGATCTGTCCATCTGAGCCTCCCATTATCTAGACCATGTCACTGTGTTCCTCATCCAGTCTTTTATTAAAGACCTCCAGGGATGGCGACTTCACCACATCCCTGGGCAGATCATTCCACTGAGGAATCAGCCTCCCTGTGGAAAAGCTCTTCCTAACATCCAGTCTAAACCTCCCGTGGTGTAGCTTAAGGCCATATCCTTTTGTTCTGGTGTCGTCAGCCTGAGAGAAGAGATTTGCACTCACCTGACTGCAACCTCCCTTTAGGCAGTTGTAAAAAAGCAATGAGGTCACCTCAGGGCCTTCTCTTCTCCAGGTTTAACAACTCCACCTCCCGCTGTCACCATCCTTGTCACCCTTCTCTGGACCCTCTCAAGCAGCTCAACATGTTTCTTAAACTAGGGACACCACAGCTGGACACAGGACTCAAGATGTGGTCTGACCAGTGCTGAGTATAGGGGAAGAATAGCTTCCCTAGTCCTACTGGCCACATTAGTCCTGATACAGGCCAGGATGCCACTGGCACTCTAAGCAACCTGGGCACACTGTTAGCTCATATTATGTTTTCTGTTAAGCATTGCTCCTAAATCCCTCTCCATTTCACCACTCCCTACCCACTCCTCCCTCAGCCGATAGTGATGCATGCAGTTGTTATGTCCACAGTGAAAAACCCAGCACTTGGACTTGTTAAATCTCATATTATTAGAATCTGACCATTGCTCTAGACTGTCAAGGTCCCTCTGGAGGACCCTCCTACCCTCTGGTAGTTCAACATTTACCCCCAACTTGATGTCATCTACAAACATATTAATGGTGGTCTCAATTCCCTCGTCCATGTCATCAATAAAGATAATAAACAGAGCAGGGCCAAGCACTGATCCCTGTGGGACTCCATTAGTGACTGGCTGCCAACTGGATGCGGCACTATTTACCAACACTCTCTGAGCCAATTCCTAACTCAACACAGAATGCTCCTATCCAATCCCTGTTCTGAGAGTTTCTCCTGAAGCTTTCCATGGGAAACCATGTCAAAGGCTTTGGTAAGATCCAAGTACACAACATCCATGGCCTTCTTATCGTCAACCAAGCAAGACGCCAGTTCATAAAAGGAGATCAGGTTGGTCAAGCAGGACCTACCTTTCCTAAATCCATGTTGACTAGATCTAATATCATAGTTATTTTGCCAGTTGAAATATTAATGGACTCTTTTTTCTCTTTCAATCATTTTTGAAGAATCATCTTAATTTAGGGACCATTATTTTGCATCTTTTCAAATATATTTTCTTGGAGGACTTTGGTAATGTAATTTATCATTAACAGCACAAAATAAATCACAAAATATGAAATTCATATTCATCTTTTCATTTGTATAAACTGTTGCTCAATATGGGTAAAATTTGAGTATATGTTTATTATTTTTCAAGACTGTTGTGTTCTGACTGACATATGGTCATCTTCTACTTCTCTTAATTTTCAGTGCTGGTGGGACACAGTTACTGAATATGACATGCAGCATGTGTCACAATTATACCTTTGAGATGCAACGAATATTTCTGTAACTGTCTTTCATATCTTTCGAGTTTACTGTCAGCCTTCCTGCCCTTCGTGCCCCCAATATTGCGGCTTCACATTTTAGCAGCGTGATTTTTCAGTGATTAAGGAGGCTTGGTTTTGGACTGCACATGCATGACCTGACACACTTGAATGTGCAAAGTAGGCAGTCATGAATTTGCAGATTTCCCCCTCCCGTAGCCACCCGGGGCGGGCAGGCATGCCACGATGGTGAGCCGGCATGGGTGGGTACACTGCAGTGGCCGTGACAGAGCCCAGCTCGGCACATGCCACTCCTGCAGCGGCTCAGCTCTGAGCAAGGAGGCTTCATGCTGTTATGAAAGATTTACAGACTCTCATGTTAGACGTGTTGTCCAAGACTTTCTTGGGGTAGATGTGGTATCAGAGACCAGACACCATATCTACCCAGTATATGGAGAGCTCTACCCACCTAGAGAGACACCGGGACAGCGGTACAGGTAGCTCCCTGCACCTGTGTCCCTGGCCAAGTGGAAAAGGGGGTGGGGTGGCCACGGGCCCTGGGAAGAACTGACACGAACACCGACACACAGCAGGGCAGTTCTGAAACAGCACCGAGGGGCCCTTGTTAGGGTACGAAGAAAATCTGCATATTAATGAGCTCACAATAAATGTGGACAGAGGGCTCCGTGAAGGGGTGTCAAGACCTGCAGGACCGTGGTATAGGAGACTTGACTGTATTCCTTAATTCTTCAATTTCATTTTGAAAGAGACTTATAAACATGCTTAGGTGTCTAATGTGTTGTCTTAGCTCAGAACCTGGGTGTCTAAATGCCAGAAATCTAACTTCAGTGAAATAGATGTATACTAATGTAACTTAAATTTCAGTATTAATTTCACTACGTTCAAAGATTATGAAAAAAGGGAAATGACACTTTAGTTCAGACGGGATATTTATCTTCATCTTCACAGTAGTGAATATATAGTCAGGGTTCCCCTGAGCCGCGCCACAGTGGGAGGCCATCGGGCTAGTGCTGCAGAAGCGCCGGGCACCAGGGACGAGCCTGGACTTGTAGGACTTTTGGATGGAGACGTCAGGCAGCCCCGGGCAGCCATGTGCTCCATGCTTGGGTGCCCCCGAGCCGCGCCATAGTGGGAGGCCATCGGGCCAGTGCCGCAGAAGCGCCGGGCACCAGGGACGAGCCTGGATTTTAGGACATTTGGATGGAGACGCCAAGTAGCTGTGGGCAGCCACGTGCTGCACGCTCGGGTCCCCCTGAGCCGCGTCGCAGGGGGAGGCCAGCAGGCTGGTGCTGCATAAGTGACGGGCACCTGGGATGAGTCCGGACTTGTAGGATTTTGGACAGAGACGCCGGGCAGCCAAGACTTCTCACCTGTGGGTACTTAAACCCATTACCTCCCCTGGGAGCACAGCAAATCGGAGCACAGTGAATAGGGGCAAAGCAAACAGGGACGTTAACCGCGGGGAGCTTGGGCAACTGCGGGGGGTTCGTAAATAAGTAACTAAGAGGCAGTTGGCACGGCAGTTGACGCAGGCAGGGCAACCGGGCAGGTTAACAGACACGGTCTTGGCAGGTGCTGTCTCTCCCTCCTAGCCCCGCCAGTCATGGCCAGAACCAGATGGATGACAACCACGGCCAAAGCCACAAGGGAGGCTCAGATCCAAACTACCCCTGTGTCAGTGAATGTGGCTGTCCAGACCCCCAGCCGCAGGGAATGCCTGAGCCTGATTGTTGACCAGGAAGGTAGCCTGCAAAACATATGTGTCCAGTGTGAGCTGGTAAATGACCTGCTCTTCATGATAACAGAGCTAAAGGAAGAGGTGGAAAGGCTGAGAAATGATCAAGGTAATGCAAGGGAAGTAGACCTGGGGGGACGGACGGCGGCTGCGTCCCAGCGCGACCGCCCGCCGGCGCCCATTGCGCAACCACCCCGGCGTGGCCCGGGGCGTGCAGCCGGGGCACCAGTCGGGGCCAGCCCCATAGCGACGGAGTAAGCGACGAGCGACTGCTTTGGACGGACGGCGGCTGCGTCCCAGCGCGACCCCNCAGCCTGAAAGAAGAGGTCCACACCCACCATGCTGCAATCTCCCCACAGGTAGGATGATACGGAAGGAGGCCTCTCACCTAGTAAATCTACAGGAACTACCTCTTCCACTAGGCAAATCAGAACCTCCAGTTACAAAAGGAAGAGGAGGGTAGTGGTTGTCAGGGATTCCTTTCTGAGGGGAACAGAAGGGACCACCTGTCGACCGGACCCATCCCACAGGGAGGTCTGCTGCCTCCCTGGGGCCCGGGTTCGGGATATTGCTAAGAGGTTGCCAAAACTAATTCAACCTTCAGACTATTACCCCCTGCTGGTGATCTAGGCTGGCAGTGATGAGATCAACGAGGGGGAATCCAGAGAGATTAGGGAGGGGTTCAAAGAACTTGGTAAATTGATTAGAGGGACAGGAACGCAGGTAATGTTTTGCTCAGTCCCTGTAATGGCAGGATTGGACCCTGGAAGCAGCAGGAGGATTCTTGCTCTTAATAAATTGCTTAAGGACTGGTGCCACCAGAAAAATATTGGGTTCTATGACCATGGGGTGTCCTTCACCAAACCAGGACTGACAGACCCTGGAGAGCAGAATCTATCAAATAGGGGCAAAACGCTTTTGACCCGGGGGCTGGCAGGACTCATTGACAGGGCTTTAAACTAGGTTCGAAGGGGGAAGGGTATCCGGCAGTCACTCGAGAGTGAACTGGAATTCATAGGAATGAGCCAAAAACATATTCAGCAGCACAGTTGAAGTGCATTTACACCAGTCCACACAGGCTGGGTAACAAACAGGAAGATCCGGAGGTTAGGGTGTATCAGGAGCGATACTATAGCTGCCATCACGGTAACATGGTGGGACGATGCATATGACTGGAGTGCTACATTGGCAGGCTACACACTCATTAAAAGAGATAAGAGACCACATAGAGGTGGGGGGGGTTGCCTTTGTATATTAAAGCAGCACTAGATACCATAGAACTTGACATCAAGGATGATCAAGTAGAGAGCCTATGGGTAAAGGTAAGAGGGATTCCCGATAAAGCTGAAATTCTGCTCAGGGTATGTTACAGACTGCCAGATGAAGAGGAAGAGGCAGACATATTGCTCTCAAAGCAACTAGACACAGCCTCAAGATCAACTGCCCTAGTTTTTACAGGAGACTTTAATCTGCCTGATATCTGCTGGGAACTTAACACAGCAGAGAGGAGACAGTCCAGAAGGTTCCTAGAGATAGTTGATGACTGTTTCTTGATGCAGCAGGTGAATGAGCCTACCAGGGGAGAGGCTGTGTTCGACATATTGTTTACAAACCAGGATGGGTTGGTTAGTGATATTGTGGTTGGAGGAAACCTGAGATGTAGTGACCATGAGATCATAGAGTTTTCAATAAGTAGTGTGACAAGAAAGGGCACGAACCAAACCTCCATGCTCGATTTCCGGACGGCAGACTTTGGACTGTTTAAGAAATTAATTGGAAGGGTATCATGGGAAACAGCCCTTAATGGTAGGGGAGTCCAGGAAGGCTGGACATACTTTAAGAATGAGCTCATGAGGGTGCAGGAGCAGGCTGTCCCAATGAGTCGAAAAATGAGTCGGAGGGGCAGAAGGCTGGCCTGGATGAGCAAGGAGCACCTGAAAGACCTGGGGGAAAAAGGAAGATGTATAGCCTTTGGAAAAAGGGGGAGGTGAGTCAGGGTGTGTTTAAGGAAGTCATCAAGTCATGCAGCAGAAATACTAGAGAGGCAAAGGCCGAGGTGGAACTCAACCTAACCGTCTCTGTTCAGGACAATAAGAAATTTTTCTATAAGTACATCGACAGTAAAAAGAGACATTGCAACAACCTTCACTCGTTATTGG
>WEKX01014273.1:0-11012 GCA_013390025.1 Pitta sordida
TCGGTATTGGAGTTTCTTTGCCTTTAAGATCCACCGGTCCCGGTAGAGCCAGCGCTGCCCGGGCTTTGACTGGGCTTTGAGTAACTAGGAATGGCATGTCTTGTGGTGGTGCTGCACTGGGTCTCAGCGGAGCACACAGGAGACACACAGGAATGTGTCAGGGACCAGGGCACGGTGCCGCAGGGCTCTAAACACCATTGCGAGCTGGAGAAACCATGTGCCCTCTCGTGCCACCCACAGGGAGCACCGGCACCGCCCCTCAGCAAAGCAGAGGCACTGCACATGCGTCAGCGAGGAAAACTCGCAGATCTGTGAAACTGAACTGTGAGAAATTTTCGTCACAAATCCACAGGGTTGTCAAGGAGAGGTCACAATGCAGTGGGGATTCACTGTATGTGTTTTTGCATCAGACACTGACACCAGCTGTATTTTCGAGTTGTTGGATGCAGTTCAACAGATTGGGATTATAAACAAGATACCCAGGTCTTCCTTTTAGAAAACTAGGTAAAAAAAGACAGCTCTTGTTTGAAAGATTTTGCAACTTAGACATCAGTAAATTTGACTCTTTTTTTTTTTTTTATTCAGCATCAGTAAACAAAATTTAAAGGAGGAGAGCCAACTCTTGTTTAATCCTTTCAAAGCCTTGATTCAGCCTGTTTTCTTTTCATACAAGGTGTTGGTTAAGTAAAGCTCCTGTGTTTCATAGTTTGAGGAAAGCGTGAAATGTTGATGCTCCAGCTTGATGTAACTTAATGTTTCTTGGAACCAGAACACAACTTCTGGAGTGAATCTTACTGTTCAGCACATTCTCACTTCAGTGTCAGATTAAAAAGGTAGAAAGGATGTGGCTGAACTGGCGGGCATTCTTCAGACAGTTGTGTATTGCCAAATTCATGAAGCATCTATTGCAGAAACTTGACTGACTTGTACTTGAGTGAATTCTGAGCCAAGAGTGGGGAATACCTTTCAGCTACATAATAGAAACTTGAGGAAGACAATTTTAGACATTTATCTTAAACAGAAGTATTGGGGGTTTATGCTTAATAAGGGTCAGTTCCCTTTCATGTCAAAGAGTGTTTAGCTTCATTATGTTAGACTTCATGTAATTTTTAAAGTTTTTGTCTTGTTTATTTTGAATTTAGACTGAATCATTTGGTTGAGTGTTTGGCATGCAGTGAAAAAACATGTTAGCCATAAAGAGGCAAAAGGAATTTATGATTACTTAGTTTCTGTTGTTAAAATACGTTTTTTGCTGTACTTTCTTTGTAGATGCTGTTGCATATTTATAGGAATTACAAATTACCCCTCTAATTCCCGGAACTGCTTATGTGACCATGACTTTTTTCCTTTAACAGAGCCTCCAAATTCTGTTTCAGATATCCAAAAGGTGGTGCTAGCATCTTCTTCATTGGAAATTCCTGTTCAGACTCAGCAGGCTTTGGAACTTTCTGCACCTGCTGATCTGGACAAAACTGGAACTGAGTTGGCTGACTGGTTGGTATTGATTGACCAGATGCTCAAGTCAAACATAGTAACTGTGGGAAATACTGAAGAAATCAATCGGACTATTGCACGAATGAAAGTATGTGTTTTTGTGAAGACCAGTAGAAAATTGTCTCGCACTTTAATAGTCTTTACATTCAGTAAAGAAATGAAAGGCAATGACATTTAAAAACGGGAAAAAAACCCCTGACTGCAGCTAAATGCATAACTTGAAAATTGCACTTTAAATGCTGTTATTGCACTCTATTTCCTGTTAATTCTTGTGCCCTTATGCAAGCTGGTTTTTTGTTTGAAACAAAGAAAATAGAGAATACTTCCTGAAAATTACATCCTTTGAGGATTGTATACTTATGCTGAAGACTTCGGAGCAACTCCCTATTTGTTTGGAGTTTGACCTTTACAATTCACTCCTTACTGGTTTCATCTAAGTTTTATTGTGCTGTAGTTAGACTAAACTGTTTTCCAGAGACATGCTAAGGTGATTAAAAGTTGTAGCGTAAATGCTTATGGTGTAAATATTTGTTTCTGTTGATAGCTCATGATATCCTGAGCTGTGACTAAGGGCAGTGTTTGTGAGGTATATGCAACTGTTAAGGTTCACTTTATTTGACTTGATATCAATTAATCTGAGTAACTAGAGCAGAAGCAGCAGGCTAAACAAGTGCTAAACTTTCTGTAAGTGTCTAACATAATTTCAAATGTGAAAGAATAATGTGGTGTACAGTAACTTTGGAAACACTTTCTTTTAATGGTATAATATTTATTATACGGAGTTGTGGCACATTGCCATAGTGGAAGAACTATGCTTTTTATGCAGTATAGTGTCTGATTGTTCCTTCCTGTCATTTTGTTTCTCCACCTTCTCCACCTTTCCTCTGCTGCCTCTGATGTACGTATATAAATGATGAGAGCTTGGTATGAGGAAAATGAGCTATGGAAGAGTGAAAAATAGATATTGGAAAATATTGTGCAACAACTGCAGTAACTGTGGTTTGTACAGGTTAACCTTCACGTCTGGATTTTCAGTAACTGTAATTTAGAATATTTTTGCTTTTTAAAGTGGTGCTATAAAACTGTGACAGTTACAAGGATTACACTAATGATGTGACCAGCCATATAATTGTGGAGACACATGTATTTTTCCATTCTACAAGTAATACAGATGACGTTAACTAAATTCTACTTTTTGGACTTAAACATATCCTAATTCTCAACAGATAACAAATGCAGATATGGACCATCGGCACCCTCAGCTTGATTCTGTTTTCACTTTGGCTCAGAATTTGAAAAATAAAACTTCCAGTTCAGACATTAGGACAGAGATCACAGAAAAAAGTAAGTTTCTCCAATCTGTGTTTGTCAATACAGTTATTACCCCGCATTTGCGAGGAACAGGTCATGCCAGAGGTCTCACGTAACGTCAAACTCGCAAAGATGTGCAGGTCATTAATATGCATGCAGGCCATACCCATTGCTCCACCTCCCGGCACTCTGGAGCGCTGCGGACACTTTTCCGCTCCTTCCCGTGGGCTCTCTCAGCACAGGAGAGCAAAGGGAACTGTTTCTGAGCGACTGCTGCAACCATGCATGCTCACAGCCCAGACCCCGTGTTGCTGCTTCCCCCCCAGCCCCCGCACTCTTGGCCTTGGTGATCAGCCCAGCCCCATGCCAGCCCGGCTGCTGCCATCGCACGTGCTCTCCCTGCCTCCACGGCGGGGAAGGAGTGTCTCCGAGCTCTGGTCAACATTCTTGGAGCCTGGAAAAACCTTAACTTTGCAACACTGCGGCATCCTGCGCCGCTTATGGTGGTGGGAAGGGGACGTGGGGCGGGCCGTCGGTATTGGAGTTTCTTTCACTTTAAGATCCACTGGTCCCAGTAGAGGCAGCTCTGCCCGTGCTTTGACTGGGCTTTGAGTAACTAAGAATGGCATGTCTTGTGGCGGTGCTGCGCTGGGTCTCAGCGGAGCACACAGGAAACACACAGGACCAGGTCAGGGACCAGGGCACGGTGCCGCAGGGCTCTAAACGCCATTGCGAACTGGATAAAAAGTGCACTCTCCCTGGGGGGGGTCGGCCCCGTCCCACCCCAGAGGAAAAGCCAGCACTGCCCCTCGGCGAAGCAGAGGCACTGTGTGTGCGTCAGCGAGGAAACCTCGCAGATCCCTGAAACTGAATTGCGAGAAATTTTCCTTAAATTCTTGGGTTTGAGCCTAGCTCAAGTTGTTGTCTTTGAAAAAAAACCCTAAAAATTTAGCAGTTAAGGGGCTTTCACTTAATCTAGTGAAAATTCCTGGAACAAGAATTGGTGCTTGTCTTCTTGACTTGCCGTTTTTCCAAGTTCAAAGGTAAATATTTTTCCTGGGATTTCAAAATACCTTGTAAAGAATTTGAGTTATTTGATGGTCACAGACCCAAGGATAAGAATTTTATTTATTGAGAAAAGGAGCTAATAGTGTATACTTATTTTTGTTAAGCTTTGAGGCACTGGGCAGTGAAAAACATGTGTTAACTTAGGACAATAACTTTGTGTGTGTACTTTGAAAATTGGTGATTGAGAGCTAGTAGAGATTTTAAGTCAATGACATGTACTTAAAAAGTGACTTTACAATTAAAAGTTCTCCACTCCCTTTGAAATTCTTTTTACACATGCTTAAGGGAAGAAACATACAGCTGTCACAATTTGAAACTAAAAGACAATCTGTTTTTTACTGACTAGAAAATTCATGCAGCAGGGAATACCACAGAAGTAAGAAGGGAAAGATTTATTTTCTTATGTTCTCCTCTGCAATGTAGTTTTCCTTTACTATGGTAATTACATGAATTTCTTTAGTGTCCGTAAGACTTGATGGAGATGACAGGGTCCGATAGAAAGTCCACAGGTGGGTGATTTTTCTTGAGGTTTGATGAGATGGCGTCTGCCGTGTGATTTTCACAGGACTATGACTTGGTGGGGGAGTAAGACTGAAAGAAGCAACTTCGTTTTGCAGTCTAGCGGAACTAGGGGTCAGGTGGAAACTTCAGGGAGGATAATGACCATGTAGTCCATGGACGTTAGTCAATGAGTCTTTTGTGACTGATTTTTGATTCTGCAGAAAAGATGATCAAGAAATAAAAGAACTGTTTATTGAAAATTTGGGTTCCACTATAGTCCTGTCCATCCAAGGTGAGAAAAAAAGAAAGTTGTATATGATGAAGTTTCCAGTAGATACCTTAGATATATCCAAAGATATTCTGTCTCATGAAACATGAAAAAAAGATTTTGTTGCTGCTGAAATTTGTAATAAAATGCTTTTTGAAGAGAAGCGAAGCTCAGGATTGCTTTATGCACCTCATTGTTTAAACACTGAGTGGAATATACTGATGTCCTACCAACTTCTGCTACATGTATGTATTGTTAAATGAAGTGTAATTACTCAAATAACTAGGACCAGATAAACAGAGAAAATGTTCCTTTTCTAGAACTTGCCTCCCAGTTACTGCATGGTCACTGGGAATTGGAAAAACAGTCTCATTGGGAATTCTATGCTTCTGCCTTTGATATTAGATTGGTGCCCATGACAACTTTTTCCGTGGACTTACCTATTGAACACATTGAATCTTGAGGCTACCAAGAATTTCACTCTTTTTCTGACCCCTGTTTTGCTAGAGACTGAAAAAAGAGTAAATGTGTCAGCAGTGCAGAAAATAAGGTTAACCTGGCCATTAAAAGTATATAAAGAAGTATTCTATCTCTAATAATACTACAATGCATATGTCAGTATCTGACTATTTCAACCAAGCTGCTGTTGTGGATAGCTATTTCTCAGGGCTATGTTTTCTTTCCTTCCAGCTTTATGAGAAAAGCCCAAACATTTGAGAGTTTTCTTTGCAGAGAAAACTCATTAGCCAGCACACAGGGTAATAGTAGTTTTTCAACTCCTGCTGTTTTTACTTTTACTCTTTTTGTGAAAGTACTGATCTCTTCCAGCAGGTACTGGTTTCTTTTTGAACATACTCTTTATCTAATGTAATAACTTTTTCTTTTAAGTAGAAGTCATACTGTTATTTGCTGTTGAAGTTTTCTTTTAAGTTATTCTTCAGCATGACCTACATCATGCCTGAAAATTAATCCCCAAGTTGCTTGTGGGTTGAAATTGATGAATCTGTATTGCACAGATTACTGCGTTTGTCCACCAGTAATATTTACTCTGACAGACGAACTTTGCTGCCACAGTCTTCAGGAGCTTCGTGAAACTAAACAGAATACTGTTGAATGTATTAGAGTTAAGATATTTTCTCAAGCAGATCGAGCATAATGGCGTTGTATAATCGTAAAAGGTTGAAAAAAGTAAAGTTCACTTAAATGGTTTTATCATAAGGACATTTTTACTTTGGCATTTTTACTTTATGGGAAATTGAAGTGACTTGAGTGTCAAGAGTGTTAGATTTCTCATAGAATTTCATACTTTTTTGTAAGGCTTCCAGGGTATTTATCTTAATGCCTACCTCTTGCTGCTCAGAGTGCAGATATACTCAAGAAATCCATATTGGGTTTTTTTAGGTTTGCTTTTTTGCATTCACTTTTTTACCACATTCTCTTTTATCAAGTTCTTTAATGATGTCATGACAGGTAATAGGGAAACCTTTCAACTAATACACATTTTTTAATGGTCTGTAAGTATTCAAGAGAAGCTATGACACTATGCCTTTCGCTCTAAAGAGATTCACTGCTTTTTGTGATGCAGTATTTTTTGTTCTGGGCTCTTACGTTGTCATTTTCATTCATTGTTTATTGAAGATTAAAGCATTCTTATCCTTCATCCAATGTAACTATTTCTTGACATAGGAATGAGATACTTGAAGGAAATGGGGTGTGACCAACAACTTCTCTGTTCTGATATGTAATATGTACATAAGCCTGTAGAAAGCAGAGGTGGAATTAAATTGCCAAAGTAGGTTGTTACTGGAGTGTTCCTACCTTGGCCAGAATTTTAGTACGGGTGCCACTAGACTGCTTTCAACGTACAGTGGTCTGGAATGTTTGATTTCCTTGCCTTGTACAAGTTATCCAGATCTAAACAGTGTTTATTTGTTCGTTTGTTTGTACTGGTTTAAGTTACGGATGCACAAAGAGGACTTGCTGGTGCTACCACCCTAAAACTGTGCTCCTTAACATCCTAAAACTGCTGCTGTCATATCTCTACAGTGCATCTGATTTGCTTCCCACATGTATGTACTTAAAAAGTAAAATATGTAATGCCTTTGAAATGTTCCAGAAATAATAGTTGTTACCTGTCTGCTTACCTGCTTAAACAAGAGGAAGCCAACCACCTGCATTTTTATTTGCTTCTGTGAATATGTGAACTACAAGGGGAACTAAAATACTGAATATGGAAACTACTGTCTTTGGAAATTAATTATATTATTGCCTTTTGTCCTTAGAATTAAGTGGTAGCATGGCTGCTTGTTCATTTTCCTAATTGTTTCATGTTCTGTATTGTCCTCCACAGTGGAGAAGCTGAAGAACCAGTGGGACAGTACCCAACATGGTGTGGAGATGCGCCAGCAGCAACTGAAGCATATGCTGGCAGACAGCGTGCAGTGGCATGAGCAGAGGCAAAAAATGGAACACCTCATGGAGCAGTGTGAGATCCGTCTGCATATGCTCCTGCAGGCCCCAAAAGAGATGCTTGGCAAACAGCTTTCAGAGAGCAAAGTGAGAGCACTTGCACTTCTTTTTTTCCATACCAGATTCCTCAGTCTATGTAATTCTACTGGGCTCAATTGATGAGTGAATGTACAATTTAGTTGTAGCACTGTTTTGGCAATTCTGCCTCTTTTGGGCGGGCTGTAGTTCTAAATTGTCTATATTTTTCAGTACATCAGGATTCTCAAAGATTGCCTTCAGGGGTGGAAACAGGTGTCATGTGCCTGTTTGAAAGCTTAGTTGACATGAGTATAATACAGCATCAAATAAATGTTATTATGAAAAAAACTTGAACCACAGACCAATTAAAGTTGATTGATATAGCCACAGAATTTACTTCATAGAAATTTGTTAACAGTAATTTAGTAAATCTAGGAACAGACAAAAGCATTTACCATTACCCTGAATTTCACTTCTCATGGGTGCCAGGCATATTCAGTGTTTTTTTTTTTCTGAACCCATACAATCTTTGATGCTTTTTATATCACAGCAAGCATGCTGTGATAAATCTGTAAGTCTAGTGTCTTTGTCCTGGTGGCTCTGCGAAAGGGCGGGCTGTAGGTGGCACACTATGAGAACCAAAAAAAAAACCAAATCCATGAGGAGAAGCTCTTATCAGTGCAGTATTTAGAACACGTCTATAATAAAGTTTAAAAAAGCATGTGCATATACTTAGACGTATATATATATTCAGGAACTGACAATGAAGGGATGCAGCTGCATACGGAAAGAGAAAGAGAGTATGATTGTGAGAGTTCCTTACTGATCTGTAGCTATTACAAAAAAAATGTTATGTGTTTTTCATTGTCTATCTTTACTTGAACAGGGGATTAGAAAAGGACTACACATTAGGTGTGGTTTGGTTTCATTAGTGAAAGCAGGCCTATGCCCAAACTATAGTGTGTTATAGGTAGGATGGTGTGTTGGTAGTAGGATGGCAACAGGTTAGGTTAGGTAAAACGTTTGACTAGATTAGATTAGGTAATAGGTGATAGGTTGGACTTGATGATCTCTAAGGTCTTTTCCAACCTTACTGATTCTGTGATTCTGTGATACACTGGCCAAAAGATGCAACTGGACATATACATATATGCAAATATTTTTTTCATTTAGAAATTATCTCGAATTCATGGTTATGAAGGCACATTATAAAATATCCTTCCGCAATAATCAAACAGATCTAATGTATTTTCTTAATTAAAAAAAGATAAAAGAATGAAATTAAATGCTGTGCTTTTCATTTTTGCCACTTTTAGGTACTGCTTATGTTACTATTATCACAATTTAAATTTATTCATGCTACTCAAAATATTGAAGGTGTTTTTATTTATGTCACCAGTAAAATCTAGAAGAGGATTTTTCTAATCTTTGGTGTTTCTGGCCCCAATATAACTTTTCCTCACCTATTTGCGTTTTGATTAGTCCATTATCAGGACATATACTATCTGTAGATTTTCTCTATAGAATTTTTCTTACAGATGACAAATATGCATATTTTTCATTTAGTAAAAGGCAAAACCAGGGGTTTATAATATGATAAAACACATAAAATGAGAAATAGTATGACTTTCATTTTAATCTGTCTCGTTCTGGAATTTCTTTCCAGCTGTTAGTACAGGATTTGCATAGAGGTGACATCACTGTCGCAGCATTCAATGATCTTTCTAATAAATTACTTCGAGAATATCGTGATGATGATTCGAGGAAGGTGAAGGAAACCACTGACCAAATGAATGCTGGTTGGGTTAATCTGAACCAAAGGTACAATGTTTCTCTATTTGTAGCAGTTTGTGTCTTGAACTTGTGTTCTGTGTATACCGGTGTAATGTAGTCTCTTCTCTGCTTTGCTGCAGCATTTAGGAGTATTGTTGGTAATTAGTCAATTGCAGACACAGTCTTTTAATGCTTTAAATTCCCACAGTCCACCATGGAAGGCTTCTGTATGACTTCCCATTTATGTAGTGGGGTTTTTAAGAGAAAAAGAAGGTACTTCTCATGTTTGGTTCCAGGTTTACCTGTGGCTATTATTCTCTAAGTATCTTTGAAGAGTTCCTCTCTTGTTCTTTATGTATTCTCTATGTATTTGTAGTTTGTTGCTGTGCTTTTTTTTTTCTTAAGGCCATAAGTATTCAGCTTGATCTTCCAGTGCATTCATTTATTGTGGCCTTTCATCCAACAAACACTTTCCTTGAGTGGGGCTGCACTTCAGGTTCCTGAGCATGATGCTTCTAGCACTCCCAGCTAGAACATACTTGAACTGTAGGATCTGAGACTTAATTGAAATTCCTTTCTATTCATCCCCTATTTAAGATGCATTTGCAGGTATGCCTTAATGAAAATAAGGTATTTTCCTATGCATAATTTCTTCCTACAAGATAATTTAATCTCTGCATGAATGCTTTTTTAGTATTTGATACTGATGGACAATTAACATTGAGAATAGTGTCTGACTCCACAGCTTAAGACTATATGTTTTGTGGTTAGAGATATGGAAGACAAAATTGATCCTGTTTATGTGGGAGTGGGGAAGATGACAACCGAAGTCTGTATGTGTGTTTGCGTATATTTATAAGTAAAAGGAGCAGATGCTTTTGTAATGGGGTATCACTTAACAAAATGAAGATCCTAGATCTTAAAGCTGATGAAATTGATGTTATCTGGAAGAGTGAGAGGAGAAGAACCATATAGGATTGTGGAATCATAGAATGGTTTGGGTTGAAAAGGACCTTAAAGGTCAGCTGGTTCCAAATGCCCTGCCATGTGGAGAGACACCTTCCACTAGGCTAGGCTGCCCATAGGCCCTTCCAGCCTGGTCTTGAACAATTCCAGGGATGGGAGTGTCCACAGTTTCTCCTATGCCAGTGTCTCATCACTCTCATAATTTTTTCCTAGTATCTAATCTATTCCTACCCTCTTACAGTTTAGAGCTATTATTCCTTGTCTTAAGCCTACATGGCCTTGTAAAAAGTCCCTCTCTGTCTTTGTTGTACGCCCCCTTCAGGTTCTGGAAGGTGGCTGCAAAGTCCCCTGGGAGCTTTCTCTTCTTCAGGCTGAAAAACCCAAGCTCTCTCACCCTGTCTTAATGTGAGGACTGGAGCCCCTCTCCTTTGATCTTGGTGGCCCTCCTCTGGGCCACCTTCAACAGGTCACAGTATCACAGAAACACAGCATAGATAAGGCTGGAAAGGACCTTGAAGATCATCTAGTCCAACCTATAATCCAACTAAGCTATCATCTACATCTAGATCATATCACTCAGCACCTCATCCAGCCTCCCCTTGAGCATGTCCAGGGTTGGCGACTCAACCACCTCTGCGGGCAACCCATTCCACATCCTAATTACTCTTTCAGTAAAAAACCTTTTCCTAATATCAAGTCTAAACTTTCCCTGTTGAAGCTTAAGACTATGACCTCTCGTCCTGTCCCAGAGACCAAGGAGAAAAGACCAACCCCTGCCTGGCTACAACCTCCTTTTAGATAGTTATACACAGCGATAAGGTCATCCCTGAGCCTCCTCTTCTCTAGGCTAAACAGATCCAGCTCCTTCAACCTCTCCTCATAGGGCGTATCTTCCAGCCCCTTTACCATCCTAGTTGACTTTCTCTGAACTTGTTCCTGCACCTTGACATCCTTCTTGAACTGAGGGGCCCGGAACTGAACGCAATACTTGAGGTGTGGTCTAACCAGTGCTGAGTACAGTGGAAGGATAACCTCTCTTGACCTACTAGCCACTCCATTCTTGATGCAGGCCAGGATGATGTTGGCCCTTTTGGCTGCCTGGGCACACTGCTGGCTCATGTTGAGTTTGCTGTCAACTAATACC
>WEKX01014273.1:20132-46193 GCA_013390025.1 Pitta sordida
TTTTTTTGGTTTTTTTTTTTTTTTTTTTGCAATTGTTTTGTGGGGGTATTTTGGGAGAAAAACTTATGCTATATCAATCTGCTTTGCCTTTGAAACGTATAAAGCCTGTAGCTCGCAAAAGCAGTCGTGGAAGAGAGCATGCTCAGAAAGCTGGCAAATCATTGTCCAGTGACCGGGAGGAAATGATAGTTGCTCTTCATTTATAATGCAAATTCTGAGGTGTCTTCAGAAGTGTGGCAAACTTAAAATGATGGCTGTGGTGAGAACCTCTCTGCAGAAAGTTGTGGTGTTGTTGCATCGTTTGCAAAGGATGGCAGTTTCTTCTCCTCGTTACCAGAAGCTTTGTAAGGTAAGAAATGTAATCCTTAAATCTCGAGTGTGTGTAATGCTAACTCTGTTGTCTTCCTGAGATGAAAAGAAAGTAAGCTTGGGATGAGTGTCCAAAGTATCTAGGCTATCTAGTATGTTTTTAAGCCTGCCATGCTCTTGTTTGTGTTTACTTAAAGAATGCAAATAAAAAAACCCCGAAACAAAACACCTCTGTTTGTCAGAGGGATGTATTTTTTTCAAAAAGTGCTGTCTTGCCCACCATTTCTTTTTCTATGGGAGTTAGTTGATTCTTGGTAAATGTGATACTTTAACTCTTATGTTCCCATTATATAGAATAGCTGTGGTTTTCCATGCCTAGTATATTTTTTCTTTAAGCTTTATGAAACTTTTAATTAGGAGTAAGTTCAGCTGACAAACACGCAGCCATTAATTTCTGACTTCACTTACAGAATTCTTTCAGTGTTAAAAAAATCAGGAAAAGTTTTGAGGAAAAGCATATTGACATAGTCTACCACTTGTATTTTTGATGGCACCTATTTTGGTGGCTGATTGTTTCTACTTCCACTAAGACTGTATTTACATTTTGGTTTTTTTCCATGGCTTCAGTAGTTCTGAACCTTAATACTGTGATGATGATCTAGGATATCTAGTAAAATTCACTTTTTAAAGTAGTTTGATCGCTCACCAGATTAAACTGACTAAATAATACATTTCAAACTTGTCTGTAAAATTCATGAGTTAATACTGCTGCAGTGTCAATGAGTGTGTGAAAATGGTCATAATGTGGTATTATTATTATTGAACTTTAATATAAGAATCCTGTCTCAAAACTTTGGAAAATTATAAAATTTGAGATGTCAATATGTATGCAACTGAAAGCATAACCTAATAGAAATTCTATTTGGCTGCCTTTGAACTTGTTTTTCTATTCTTAAGGCTTACAGTAGTTTAAAACTGCCTGTGTTTTTTGTTGAAAATATGTCTGTGTTTTGCATACAAGTTGTGTAAGAACCAAAGTACGTGATCATGTCTTGTTCGGATGATAGAGCAAGGCCATTGTAACTCATCATACTTGCTTCAATCTCAGATGTGCTTTCTATTATGATGAACATACAAATTACATCAAGTTAATATAATAGGGTTTGGAAGTAAGGAAAGAGAATCATGCAGTATCTGGTTCATAACAGTGAAGCTTGTAAAAGCTTGTCTCTGGTTTATAACAGTGAAGTTCTGGGATATGGGGAAAAACATTGTCTTCTCAAAGGGCTGTTTCAGTGTGGTTTTGTTTACAAAGCTGTACTAAGAGATGTATCTGCGATATAAAGAATGAAAGACTAGTTTGTGTACCTACAAGATATTTTAACATTCCTCAGTTATTGTGTATCAATTCTCTCATTAAACAGTCTCTTTGCTTTTGCGAATGAAGCTATTTTTTTTTTAGTTAAGGTAAACACATGGGTTATAATTGCCTATTTAGTCACATTTTTATATATAAACTTGTAAAATATTTGTCAAACACTATTTAGTGACTCTTACGGTAATAATTATTTGCTAATTAGCCCGAGTGCCTGGTAAATGCTGGCATACTTGATTTGTTGAGTTTAAATCTACCCAAGAGGTAGTAAAGAGAATTTTCTAAAAAGCTGTTGTTGAAAAACGTTTTCTGATTCAGTGATACTGATTTCTGCTTCATGCAGTGATAGCCTTGGGACTTACACATTACTTGAAATTACACGTTGTATGTCTTTCTCCTTGTTAAAAAGTCATGTAGATTAGTTCTTTCAGAGTCTGTGCTTAGTTTACTGAGAGCAGAATTGTTGGTCTGCCTGTAGAGTTAAATCAGACAGTGATTGAAGGGGGGAAAAATGGTTTACGATCCCAGTCACTTCCAGCAGGTGTCAATGTAAGGCAGTGATATATGGAAGTCTGGTGCTGGAAATGTTAATGCTTAGATGAGAAAATGTATGGAAATTACTAAAAGCAACCATGACAGCATGTCAGGAAGTATTTCTTGTAGTGCTCTGTATACTCCTGTCTTTGGAATATCAGAAGTTTGTACGTGTCTTGTGAACTCTGTGGATACACTAATGTAGTAGTTCAGATCTACTGAAGAGAAACTATTTAATATAGAGTTTATGAATTACTGCATTGTGTCTAGAGCAGATGCTTCATGAGCTAACATCTGTATGTCTCATGTGAAATGTCCTCTAAAGCATAACAGAGTGCCAATGAAATAAACATTTAAAAAATGCTAATGAAATATTTAAGACAAATTCTTGAAGTTTAGTGTTTGTTTAAACTCTGATGTTTATAAAAGAATGAGCAAGGCTTTATTATTAAACTGTACTGGGGAAAGTCATAATTGTTCCTTTTAGCAGTGTCTTCATTTGGCAAATTTATTTAAAGCAGAAACAAAACCAAACACGTTGTTGACATGCTACAGCATTGCTGAAAAGCAGGAAAGCCAAAATTTAGGATATTTCTTATGTTGCTGCTGTTTCTATTTCTTCATATCAAGGTGAGTTCTGCCAGATAGACCATTTTACTACTATTGCTATTTGATTCTTTTACACTTGAAATTGGTGGCATCCCAGGGTGAAATATTTGTGCTTAGCATTGTGTTGTCTGTAATTAATTTTGCCTTATTGTTCTTAGAAACTCTGCTTTATGACTCCTTTGTAAGAATTTGATGCTGACAGTGAACAACTAGAAAGCTGTGTGGTAGGGGCTGTTGTCTGCTCTGTGTGGTCCTTAAAAAATGTATTTTATTAGTAATATCCAACTAGCTCAAACTAGAATGAATTTATACCAGAAAAAATCATGGTAGGTATTTTCTGAGAGCTACAGCATTACATATGAAAATAAAGTAGAGAAAATTGTAAAACTTTCTCTAACTTCACTGACAAAAGTTAAAGAATAGTACATCTGTGACAGAAAGCTGAATGATTACCTTGAAATATATATCTTGCTTGTGGAATTCAACTGTGGTATTTTTGAGACGCATGGACTGGAGCATTTATCACTGGAAAACTGGCTGAGGAACATAGCTAATAGCTGAGGCAGTATTTTCTCATTTTCGTGATCACTTTGGTGATGAATCCTTTAGACGAGCACTCTTTAAAAGTAAATAAATATTCAAACCCTTCAATCTCCACGCTCTAAGTGTTATGTCTTGTGGTTCTTTTTTTTTGAGAACATATATAACTTAAAGTACAATTTTCTCATTTTATGCTGGTTGGGTTTTTTGAGATTTTTTGTGGCTTTTTGTTTGTTTGCTTTTATGGGTAATGTTAAATTTATAGAACTGCAGGAAGTTTAAAGCACAAGAAATTCTGAGGTCAGCCAAAATCCTTTTTTTTGCTGTGATACTGGTGATGCATTCCAAAAGACACTTAGATCATGTTGCATTTTAAGAGTAGCAGCAAAGGCTCTGTTCCTATGAAATTTTGAAAAAGTATGAAGGTCATTGGGGATAGGGCAAAAAAAAGGCATGAAAAGGCTGTGTTTAGAAATTGGTAGGTCAATCCTAGGTCAGTTCAGTTCCACTGAATTCAACAAAGTTAAGTTTTCTAATGTTTACATGACTTCAAGTTGGTCTAGAAAATAAATCATTGACACTTGATCACACTCAGGTATAAAACAGATAATCAAATGTGGACGAGGAGGAGCAGTGGCATAGTATATTCATTGGACAGCAGAAGTGAGAACAAAAGTTAATTTTGGAAACATGTCCTACAGCAGGCTGCTGTATTAAGCAGGTTGTTGGTTAGAAAATGAAGCAGTGTCTCTGTCGTCAAAAGCATTGCTAAATTATGCAGACAGTTTCTTTTTTTAGATGAGAAAGTTAAGTCCAGACTGCTTGATATGGTTCTATGTAGTTGCATAGGGGCATTCTAATTAGATTTAAATCTACAAAAAAGCCTTAAAGAAAGGAGGGGAATAGAATTAAAGGAAGGCTTTGATAATGATGACTATTATCTACTAAAATAAAATGAAGTTGGAAGTGCACTGATGAAAACCAAATGGCTATTTTGAAACAGGAAACGTAGTAAATAATATCTAATGATCAGCCTCATGAGTTTAGGATTTACCATTTTAAAAAACAACTGAAGTGTAACCCTTCCTCCAAGCCTCTTGTTTGTGTTGCAAGTGACTGTAGAAGAGCTGTCAATTGGCATGATATCATGAGGTAGCATATGTGCAAGGATGGGACAAAACATGATTTGGGTGTTTGGTGAGCAGAAGAGGGTTAACACACAGGTATTGAAGTGCAACATGGTAACATTATGGTGTTTAGTGACTGGGAGGATAAGAAAGCCAGATTTGGAGAAAAGCGAATAGGCTAAGAATGCACGTCAGTCAACAGTCATTTAAAATGAATGACATGGGCATGATTTCTCTTTGGATATGGATTAAAAGTTGTAGAGCTGAAAACCTGGGGGCCAATGCTTGAAATGATAGGCATCTGGAAGTTTTGGGAGATGAAAATTGATTTGCTTATGGCCTTTATTAGTGAATAACCACAGCAACTACAGAGGCAATGGAAGGCTAAAGGGAGAAAATTTTTAATAGCTTTAAAAAAATGAGGTAGATGAATGTTGGAAATGATTATCCAGTGAGTTGAAAGACATGAAAACCAGAAATATGGACAATAAATTAAACTACAGTTGAAAATATAATAGCTATAATGGAATTAAAATTCACATTTCAAATTTATATATACATCTATCAGTGATAGACAAGGGCAGTTAGGGGCTTTGGTGTGTAGGCAAGATTTCATTTGTTAACTTATTAGCATGTTATTTATTCATTGATTCCCTTTGGTCAGATCTAGAAAAAATGATCAGTGGGATATTAGAGGCAAATTTTCAGGTTTTGGTAGAATAAAGAGGTATGTAATCCTGAGAACACCCATCCTTGTTCTGAGGATGATATTAGCTCTTTCATGAAAACAAGTTATTGCCACAGGTGCAGATTCTAGATGCGACTGGAGGTGGAGCAGAATTTCAAGGAGAAACTTGTAGGTGACCTACTGGGAAGACCTTTTCTTAGTGCGATTTAGGAGCTCATAAGTGGCTTTCCCCACAAACTCCTGTGTCCTCAGTCCTTTAAAGAAAAGATTTTAGTTAGGTCCCAAGCAATGATTTACTTCAGGAAGCCATTTCCAAGCATAACAAACCCAGAAGGCAATTGTGAAGAGCCGTCATGGATTTTAAGAAGGGCACCCAACCTCATTGCATTCTGTGAGAAAGTTGTTGCTGTCTGTTTGGGTGCAGGGTAAGCAGTACTGTTCCCTGATCATGATTTTAGAATGACTTCTGGCAGTCAAATTGGAGATATATGGACAAGCTAGATGGGCCAAAAGGTGGGAAGAGAACTGTCTGAACCATTTGTGGTCTTCAGGGTTTGGAACTGAGACTGGCACAGTTTAGTGTTGTTAGTAATCCAACCAATAAGACAGAGCACTTTCTGCAGATCTGTGAATGATGTTAGACGGTGGAGGAACAGTCCCCATTACTTAGGGCCCCCCAGTGGGAGGGATGGACTGACAGCAACTCCATATTCTTTTTTAAAGAAATCCAAAAAGATCCCAAAGGAAAGTCTTGCACCTGAGAAGGAGTAACCCATTGCATTGGTACAAGCTCTGTGAGACGGAGAAGTGTTTTTGTCTACTTAAAACTCATGAGGTCATGCCTAGAATACCATAGTTGTTTTCCCAAGCTCAGTGCTTGGGAGCTGGACTCAAGGTTCAGGAGACCTGGCTTCAGTTAATTTGGGGAAGAGAATGACACAGGGATTTCCAGCTGCTGTCACTGCCTACCTGGTGCATTGTTGTTATAGAAGATGTGGCCAGGCTGCTCTTGGAGGTGCCCTGTGAAAGAAAAGAGGTGGTGGGGAGAAGCTGCAGCAAGGGAGTTGGGTGTAAGACCAGCAATTCTGCACAGCAAGTGTAGCTGAGCTCTGGAGTGGGGTGCCCAAGGAGTCTGTTTTATTTCCATCTCTGGAGGTATTAACAGTTATAGTGGCTAAGGCCCTTAGCATCCAGACCTAGCTTTGAAATTGGTTCCTGGAATTGGCAGGAGGTTTGACCTCGTGAGGTCTTTCTAACTTGTGATTTTCTCTGATTCTCTGTGCCAGTGCCCTATTAGCTTATGAGTGAAGGTTGAAGTAGCCAAATGATAGTGCAGCAGTTTTCAGCTGTGACTGGATTGCCCACTTGCTATCAAAAGGCACTTCACGTTTTTACCTCATGTGAAAAATTCTTACTACTCTGCTGAATTTCAGTCTACATCTGGGCCTGCCATGAGTCTGCTGTACAGCCACAGCATGTATTCATTTGTGAATCCTTTTGCTGTAGTCTTTGCAGTACAGTCAGGCACTTGGTGCATATCTGATGTTTGTGCCTGCAAGGAGAAAGCATTTTAATATAGTGTAAAACTGTCATCTAACTGTCCCCCCACTTTTGCATTTTTCAGATGATGTTTAGTTCTCAAACAGAAGACAGAAAAGTTGTGCATATCTTGAGCAATGAGGCTGACCTAAATGTTACGGCTTTGTTTTGCCATTTGTCTAATTAGGATCAGTGCCAAACAATGTGTATAATAAATGGGTGTGTTATTGTAAACTCTTTTTTAAACAAATCTGTGCTCTCCAGTAATGTGTGTGTCAAGGTTCTCTAGAAATAAAATTGTGAAAGAATAAGGAAAAACAAAGTGGGAGAAAACATAAAGCTTCATAATTTCAGTATTATTAAGTGCTTCACCAATTATTCCTATTTGCAAGCAAAATGCAACCTAGTAGAAGACAAGATAGATTCTGGGATATAGCTTTTTTAAATAGCATTTCAGTAGTAATGTGGAAGGGAGGTAAGGAGAGAGGAGATGAGAGAAATATTTCAGGGCATACTTTTAGAATTCTCTTACATTTATTTGAAGGCAAGTCTGATTTTTTGAGCTGAAAATATTTTGCTATTGCGGTGAAAATTAATCTAAAATATGAGGTAGTTCTATTACAGCATGAATGTAGGATTAATGGAAAAATTGACTTCTATGAACTTTTCATGTTTACAGGAGCTGAATCAATATGTGTTATGAGACCTTCTTACCATAATATTTTACCATAGTGCTTTTTGATTGCTGTTATTTTTCAGGGAGCAAGTTTGTCACCTCTTTCCCCTAGGGCTTAATGACCAAATTCATGAAGTGAAGAAGTAGTTGCTTAAAACAGCATAGTGCTTCACCAGTTTGTGTCTAGAGAACTGACAGTTTTTCTAGTCTTCTTCAGACAGATCATTTGAGCTTATTTTTAAGAAACCTGCACTCACTCTGTTTGAAGGTGTCCTGTCACTGTTAGTCATCAGGGACTCTGGAAGACTTCTGTCCTCCTTTTTGCCTTTCCCCCTGTTTTTAATCAAGAAAAACTGCCATGAGACATCATGTTCCAAAGCTGCCCTGCAAGCTTCCCATTTCATATCCCCTGCTTGGAGACCTGTGTGGCACTCTGTCCTGTGATGTTTTCATGCTGGGCACTCTTGATATACTTTGATGCAAAGGATTTTACTTCAAAGCAGAAGTAACTTGCTCAGTCCTGTATAGTTGGGTAATTGAATGTGGGTGGAAGATGTCAGTGGTGTTTCTGGTAATTGATGTCGTGTTGCACTGCAGAAAGCAATTTTTCATAGTCATAGAGTAACTGTATTTACTAGCAGTGTATGGTAAATATGGTAGGTGCTGCAATTGAAGTAATGTTCAACTCAAGTTCTGCTGGGAAGGTTTAGATTGGATATTAAGAAAAAATTCATCACTGAAAGGTTGATCAGACACTGGAACGAGATGCCTAGAGAAGTGGTGGAATTACAGTCCCTGGAAATGTTGAAAAAACAAGTAGATGGTTTGTGTAAGGACATGGTTTAGTGCTGATCTTGGCAATGCTGGGTTACTGGTTGGCCTTAAAGATCTTAGAGGTCTTTTCCAATCTTAATGATTCTATGCATCTGTGGGTGCAGTGGTGTGCTAATCTGGTGTTCCAGAGTTCTGACCTGAAGAAAACATCCTTTCTGGGGAAATGTGAAGACTCTGGTTTCCAGTGCTTGCTCAATTCTTGGCATTTCTGCTGAGACTGCTGATCAATTAGTGCTAATTGTGCTGGGTTTTGGGATGTGGTCCTAGAACAGTCATCTGAGGTCGCTGCTTTCTGTCACCTGCCATATTTGGACTCAGTTTGAACTAAGCTTTTTCCTTTCCTGATTTTTTTTTCTTTTAAGGGGGAATGTATTATTAACACTGAAATAATCACTCACTCTTCATGTTCAATTTTGGATGGTCCCTATCAAATACTGCAAGTCTCTTGGTTAATACTATTATCTCTTATTTTTTGCTGCAAAGAGAAGTATCACTTGCTGCAAGTTTGACTACTGCAAACTAGTTGAAACAAATGTCTTCTCTTTCTTTCTGTTACTGAAAGCTGATTTTAAATTTGAGGGTTTAAATGAAAGTTACTTCTTTATATGCAAGCACAGCAATTTCCTCCTTTGGAAGAAGGGTCAGAAAGCAAAAAGAAAAGAATGTCAGTGGAATTTCTCTTCTTTGCTATGTGTTTGCATCAGGAATTAAAAGCAGTCCCTCAGTCCCGTTGTATCTGTTTGTAGGCCATTATCTTTCACTTCATGTAGCCCAACAATGTAATAATAAATAGCCAAATTGTGGAAGACTTTCATCCCTTAGAACATTGTTTCCTCTGTATTAAAGGTGCTTATGAATAGAAACATGGGAGGCAATTGGGAGGGTTCGTTGAAGAATTTCGATCTGGACACGACCTTCAATAGGCTTAGTTACAATTATGTAGAGTTACAAAACAAGTGGATTCTACAATTTTTGGACTAGGTTAGATTTTCTTAATATCTATTTTGTCTAAGCTTTCTTTTTGCTAAATATCTGAGTTAGTTTTACTGAAATCTTGATATTTATCATTGTGTATCAGAATCTGTGGGATGAGGAGAACATAGCAATTTTGTTTTAGATGGAAGCAAGTGTATTTCCTCTCTTTTTTTTTTTTTTTCATTTGCAGGGGTGTGGTAATGATCTCTTTCACAGGGAAAAGCTATGACCTCTCTAATAAAACCTGAATACACATTTTGCAAGCGTTTGTGTGACTGGACTGGGTGGTGATGGGGAGAGATGTTCTTAGCCAACGGCATTGAAAATATGGGCTGCCTTTTAATTGTGGTGTCAACTATTGTTTTAATTGGAAAGGAATGCAAAAACCCCCCTCTGAACCAGCCCATGGATTTTGTGACTGTGGAGAAATCTTTGGCAGATTCTGAGAACTATAACAGACTTTATCCATTGGAAAAAAGTCCTATTAAAACTCTCAGTCAATAATATGTTTGAGTGGAAAAGTCTAAAATATAGCCTGGCTTTCTGTACTTCAGGAGTGCTTTCTTGTCTAAAGCAGCCTCATAAATTGAAGTTACCAGATAAAAGTTATTTTCAGCTATGGATTAAGGTCGATTCAGTAAAGGAAATGTGTCAGAGGGAGTAGCATTGCTAAAATTTAGAGCATGGTTTTATTTTGACATTGCTGGTAAGCGACTGCAGTAGGAGGGTAGAAATGTAGCTTACTTGTGTAATGTGACAACCAGTTGAGTTCGTATATGGCCATTAACTTGTTCCTGTGGCATAAAAGACAACATTCATTTGGGAACACGTCTGCTGATCTGCAGACTGCGTTTCACTGGAATGATCTTGTGTGACTGAAGAGCAAGTGATTCTTTCTGTGCATTTATAATGAACCTTTGGTTTTATGTTGAGGTAATCTGCTCATACAAGAGGAAATGTGAAAGAACAGTTGTGTGGAGTAACAAGTAAAGAATAGAAAATGTGAAAACCAAAGGAAAGCTAACTTTGGCTAATGTGTGTTAAATACCATGGAGTCATATAATGTCTTGGATTGGAAGGGACCTCAAAGATCATACAGTTCTAAACCCCCTGCCATGGGTTCCACTAGACCAGGTTGTTCAAAACCACATCCAGCCTGGCCTTGAACACTTTTAGGGATGATGCATCCACAGCTTCTCTGGGCAACCTGTTCCAGTGCTTCACCACCCTCATAGTAAACAGCTATTTAAACCCCCTCATTTTAACATCTAATCGAAATGTTTTCTCTTTTAATTTAAAATTATTCCCTCTTGTCCTGTCAATATCTATCCATGTAAAAAGTCATTCTCTCTCTTTTTTATAAGCCCCCTTTAAGTACTGGAAGGCTGCAATGAGGTCTCCCTGGAGTGTGCAGGTCTCCAGGCTCAACAGCCCAAATTTCTCAGCCTGTATTTATAAAAGAGGTGCTCCTGGTTATCTTTCTGTTCCTCCTCTGGGCCAGCTCTAACAGGTTCATGTGCTGGGGACTCCTGACCTGGATTCAGAACTCCAGGTGGAGTCACATGATGGCAATGAAGAAGGGGAGGATCTCCTCCCTGGACCCACTGACCACACCTCTTTTGATGCAGCCTGGGATGCCATTGGCATTCTGAGCTGCAAGTGCATGTTCCTGGCTCAAATACAGCTTTTCATCCACCAACATACCCCAGGTCTCCTGCAGAGGCCTGATCTCAATCAGTTATTCACTCAGTCTGTACTCATGTCTGGGATTACCCTGACCCAGGTGTAGCACCTTGCACCTGACTTCTTGATCTTCATAAGGTTCATGTAGTCCTACATCTCAAGTTTGTCCAGGTCGTGCTGGACAGTGAATTTAGGAGTGAGATAAAAGTATACTTCAGTCCAAAACTGTATGATACATTGGATTAAATCTTTACTATTCAATGTTCCAAATTAAAATTTGAGGAGGCAATGAAGATTTTGCTAGGGAGCAAATAGAGACTTTAATATTACTGAGGGCCAGTACATTGTTGAGAAGGAGTACGTTCCCTGGAGAGTCAAGTTGGTTGTGATGAAATGTAATGAGCGTTATTCTAGAAAAATGAGATGTTATAGTCTAAGCAAAAAATTAGCAGCTGCAACCTAGAAGAAATTAAGTTGTCTAATGGTGCTACTTTTGCATATTTAATTAACTTGTCTGTCAGCATGCTTATTGTAAGTTCCTTGTGCCATGTAGGAGCTGCTATAAGTTATGTCGCTTTATGTGGAGACAACCTATACCTTATTTGAATCAAGGACAAAGGAAGACCATATGTGCATAGAATATATCTATTTTTTTCTTGTATGAAATCAAGGGAAATAAGAATTAACTGGTAGTTATGGTAGTGTCTAAATAGAAAATTTAGAACAGCATACCATAAATTATAAAGCAGAAATCAGAAGATGTAGGAAGACTTTACACTGTGTCATTTTAAAATTTCTGTCCAATTGCATAGGACATATGAAAGGGAATTGTGATTTAGATCACTTTAGAAAGCCAAGGGCATAAAGCTAAGTGTAATTATTTGTCTTGTTTAGCATTTTTTAATTTGAGTATAAGGTATGTTTAGATTTTATGACTGTTTTGGTATTGTCCCAGCATCTTCACAAGAAATAAGTCTTTGGCAGTGGCATTTGTGTAGTGACTTAGGGAAAAATAAAATGAGATTAAAGACACTTTAGAAAGAGAAACAGCTGGCTTACAGTTTATAATGATGATGTGAATTTCGTGGTCTTGTTGTTTCACCCAATTGATTTACTGGGGTGGTTTTTGGAATCAGTCAACACAAACTGAGAGTTAGTTGGCAGTCAGTCTGCACTTGGAGTATTGTGGCTTCAGTCTGCAAGGTAGCCAGAGTTAATGAGCCTGTTGGAAAGACAAAACATCTAGGCACTGAGTTACACAAAAGGCTCATTTGCCTCGTTGTTGTGGCACTGTCTGATTTATTATTGTGATGCAACATTTCAGTAGATGCTTTAAGGTAAAAATAGAATACGTTCGGGTTGCTGCAGGAGAAGAGTGAGAGACTGGCTGGCATGAGGTAACTACTCTGGAGAATTTCTCAGTTCGGAAAGCAAATGAGCTATGATCTCTAGTCAAATGTTGACATTTGTGTTGTTTGTTGGGTTTTTTTAAACCTTTCTCTCACTTTCCCAGACCCCTAAAAGTTTCACCAACAGAAAGTGTATGCTTCTTGTTTTCTGATGCAGCCCCTTCTCAAACTACTTATTATTTCTGTGATTTGGCTGTTTCAAGCAGCAAGGCTGCCAGGGTTTGCACAAAGTGCTAGGAGATAAAAGAAACTACACCTTTTTGTTCACTCTTGCTGTAAATCTATGCTGATGCACAGGCTGTCATTGCCTGTAGCTTTTTCTTGTGGGAGAGAGTACATTTAAATTTTTTTCAGTGGAAGAAAGCAGAACAAAGGAAAGTGAATAAAGTGCCATTCCTTTGGATATAATTTGATCACAGCTATTTGATTTGTACAATTTCATCACAGATCAGGATTTCTGAATGCTGATTTCCCCTGGTACTTCCTTTGCCTGTTCATTTGAAATTAATTTCCATATGTGGTCCAATGGAAAATGGTTTGCTCCCCTTTCCCCACTTTTTCCATTTTGTTAAGATCTACAAAATGGTCACCTGTCAGTTAACAGTAAGTACATTGAAATGCCACCTACTGATTACTCTAGAGGAGGCAGTGCAAATACTTGGGGTTTGCTTTTTAGAGGAGAAGGAAACTTGCATCTTCTCCATCAGTACTTTCCTAACTGATGTAATATAGGTGGAGATGTAATTGTAAACATAAAATAGAATTAAACATTTTTACTGTGGACTTTGAAGCAACCTATTTTTGATCTTTCTAATGAAGGAGGTGGCATAGCTTCAAAGTAGTGATATCCTGTGTCTTGTCCACTGCTGTCTTTGCTACTGTCATCTGATTTTACTAGTAATAGGTGTGAGATTCAGCAAAGTGAATATTGCAAAAGATTTTCCTCTGACACCAATGATACATAAATTCTGTTCTTTTAGGACTGGACTGTACATAAAGTGTTAAATAACACTGTGCCTGTGTGATTTCAGTGAAACTGTGTATAGAAAGCAAAGCCACTTCCTTATTCAGTCTTGTCTGTCATGGTATTTTTATAGACTTGTGAATGAGGTGAGCTACGTAATTCAGTCTGATTGAAAAAATTGATTTGATTTAAAATGAGAGAGATAGTGCCCACAGCACATTATATGATGTGACTGCACCCAAAAGGATCTTTGAAATAGCAAGTAGAATTTAGCAAGAAACCTTCCTAAGAACATCTGTTCCTGATGATAGGCAAATACATGGTAAATTTGCCACTGGAGTTCAGAAGAAGGTATAATGAGTTGAGTGCTTGGGATTCTGCCCCAGAATTTCCTTTTGAATTTTTAATATGTCAAAAATATTTTTGTTGAGGTAGAACCCCGATTTTCTGGCTTGTTTCTGGAAAGATGAGCTATATATATATATAGAAGTGTTGTGTGATGCTATAAATAAAAATGAAGATGCACTAATTTTAGGTTTGAAATAAGTGAGTGTCTCTGGAAGACATTTCCCTTGTATCTAGGGAACTTACAGTTGTAAGTATGAATTCACTACAGAAAGATCAAGTAGGCATTTGGGGTAATGTTGTGTCTTCATGTTTCTAGTACATAAAGAAATAATGTGAGTGGTAAGAAATAGTGCAGATAAAAGCACAGAGACTCACTGTATCACCTTGTCTTAGCCCAATGCTGAGATCATCTCTTGCTATGTCACTTCTTAAGGATGTTTGTCTGGTCTGGTAAAGAAAGTTTTTACATCTCCTTTTAAGACTAATTAATCCACTTTTTCAAGCTAATAAAGCATTTTGTTGGTATCCAATTCTGATGCATGAATTAACTTTTATTCCTTGTAGTTGAGAGAAGTATATTGCAAGGTTTTTCTTCAACTTGCCACATACCCAACTTCATGTATTCCCATGGTAGTTTGCGCATGTGTATTGGGACCACTGTGCCTTTTCCCTTCTTGTTTTGTCTTAGTTTAACTCTCATTTACTCTTCTCTGAATAATTTGCTGTTCATTTAACTTTTACGTGAGCCTCTGTGCCCAGAACTTAATACAGTTTGCTCAGACCTTGTGAGAATCGAGGTGGTGTTCTCTTCCACACTTTTCTGATTAGCCTTGTTGGCTCACAGTCAGTGGGTGACCCCAGGGCTACAATACCTAGATCTGTCTTTGCTGTGCAACCCTCTAGGTCATCACTTCTCATGTTGCATGTGCAGTGTTGTTTTGTGTTACTCAGTTACAGCATAGGACATTTGTCTTAGAGGTGTGCAGTGGTTTTTTGTGTTGTTTTTTTTTCTACAATGGTTCTCAAAATTGCCAAGATCTGTTTGTATTTCTTACCCTTTTTTTCCAGCATCTTTGTGGCTGCTCCTATCTTAGTTGTGTTTGTAAAAATCAGTAAGATTACTTTTTTCTGTTATCCTGTTTTTAATGAAAATATTTGAAATACTGGACTCAGGACAAGTTCCTGTCCAATTTCTCTTTATATGAACCTTGACAGTGAAATGTTGACTGGTAAGTACACTTTTTCAGCTAGGTGTGCTTGCACCTGAGACTGTCTTGTAAGGTTTTGACAATTAGTGAAGTCAAGATAAATGACACTTACTACCACTCCCAAATTCCCAAGGCTTGTTATCCTGTCACTGAAAAAAATTAAATTAGCCTGACCTGATTGATTCTTGACAAATTGTACTGGCTGTTGCTATGTATGGTGTACTTGCTGTTTTTTTCAAATGAATTAAAGTAAAGCTTATGAACAGTGCATTCTTTGGCTCCTCCTTTAATCCCTAATGCAAATACAGTAATAGCTCGTTCATTCGTGCCTTCGGATTTGCGGCTTTGCTGATTCACAGTTTCTTAATCCACAAATAGTATTTGCGGAGTTTTCTGGTCGACACATGCACAGTACTTGCATATTCATAGTATCATAGTATTGGTAAGGTTGGAAGAGACCTTGAAGATCATCTAGTCCAACCTACAATTCAACTGAAACCTAACATCTAAATCATGACACTCAGCACCTCATCCAGTCTACCCTTGAACACTTCCAGGGACAGCGACTCAACCACCTCTGTGGACATCCCATTCCAATGCTGGATCACTCTTTCAGTGAAAAACTTTTTCCTAATGTCAAGTCTAAACCTCCTTTGCTGGAGCTTAAGACTATGACCTCTTGTTCTATCTCCAGTGGCCAGGGAGAAAAGACTGACTCCCACATGACTGCAACCTCCTTCTAGGTAGTTATAGACAGTGATAAGGTTGCCCCCAAGCCTCCTCTTTTCTAGACTAAACAGACGCAGATCCCTCAGCCACTCGTCATAGGGCTTATCTTCCAGCCCCTTTATCATCCTTGTTGCCCTTCTCTGAACTTGTTCCAGCACTTCGACTGGGCTCAGAACTGGATACAATACTCAAGGTGTGGTCTAACCAGTACTGAGTACAGGGGAGGGATAACTTCCATTGTCCTGCTAGCCGCACCACTCTTGATGCAGGCCAGGATGCCATTGGCCCTCCTGGCTGCCTGGGCACACTGCTGGCTCATGTTAGATTTGCTATCCACCAATACTCTCAAGTCTCTTTCCACTTGCCCACTCTTTTTGCTGTAATTCATGGTTGCATATTCATGCTTTTTGCCACAATTTGCAGTCATGTATTTGCGTTTTTTCATCGTGAACCTAATTCATGGATTCGGTGATATGCAGGACCTGCAGGAAACCCGCAATCTGTGAATATGGAGGGAAGACTGTGTAACTCTTCTCTTTACATTTTTCTGCCATTTTCTGTTGGTGCTCTGAGATAACTGCTAATAACTCTTACACACTAATAGCCTACTATTTAAGTATTCTTTGGCAAATTTAATAAGATACCTAATTACCCTTTTGCCTTTTCTTGCCAGTTGAAGCTCAGATTTTTGCTGCTTCATCTGTGTGGTTAAATAATTATCTGAAACACAATATTTCTCATTAGTGAGATTGAAAGCAGAAGAAAGCATTGAACATTCCTTCCTTCTCAACATAATTTTTTAATAGCTTCCCTTTGTGGTCTTGTTACTGGTTTGAATACAATATTGCTGTTTTCAAGAAGTAACTACCTACATAAATTAAGATATCATTTATTGATTCTGTCTTTCTATAAAGGAAATTAGCCATTTCTTTAGCAGGATATTTAATTTAAAAATAATTATTTAAAAAAATATAAAAATAACAGCTTATCTTTGTATTGTGAAGATGGGTCTGCAGACAGTGAAGCAAACTTTGGCAAGTATGGAACTGAGTATAGAAATAACTATGCAAACAGTCTGATATGAAGTTTAACCATGAATTGTGTGTTATTACATGAGTGCTTCACTTAATGTGTATGTTAGACTCCTTTGCGAACTTTTGAAGTATCCACTTAAGAAAAGAACTGATTTTATGATGTTGGAAAGCAGAGAACTGTTTTGAAAGAAGACCACTTATATCCTAGGTCAAGGATTTGGCATGTCTTCATACTAAAAGGTGAATGTGGAAATGAATGATATCTCATAGTAATGATACTTATCTGTTGCTATTCCAAAAAAGGTTGGTCATAGAAGGATATCTGTGTAGATCTTGCTGAAATGATAGTGTGTCCAGTTGGCACTGAAAAGTAGGCAGGGATTTTGCCTCAAATCATCCACAATTGGAAAGATGACATTTTTGGAACATGTTTTTACTAATTGTAAACAGTGTATCATGGAATGTGCTTTGACAGTGAATGGTATTTGAAAACTAGGCATAAAAAAGAAAAGCACACACCAAAACCTCTGTTCTGATCACTTTAAGCATGGAAGGAATTAGATAGAATTATGACATTGTGCATTTTTGCTTTTAAAGACTGTGAAAGGCTTAGTAGGTAGCAAATTGTTTAAGCAGATGATAAATCATTGAGAGCACTGTATTGTCTTTTATGCCTGTTTAGACAAATTTTGAAAAGCTCCATGGCGCCTTTACAAACTGGGTTTTTCTGGAATACATAATACAAATTTGATATGCACAACCATATAAGAAATTGTAATAGGAAAAACTAAGGCAAATGACACTTCAATACAGGAACCTAATAATAATAAAGAAAATTGAAGACTAGTTTAATGAGCTTTTTACCAGAAAAATAGTTTTATATGTGCAGGGAATACTCACTTCTGGGATAGGCAACATACCTTTGATTTGTAACTTGTTAACTGTAATGGAAACTTTGTTTAAATAAGGTCCAGCAGTGAAACTGAGGGAAAATTACCGTAAAATGCGTTTACCACAAGTAAACAGCAAAAAGACCCAAAAGATTTAAGTGATTAATCTAGCTTTCACACATAGTTTCAAATACACCATAAAAATTCTTTGCTGTTCTTATGCCTTCTAGTTAAGTGTTTTCTGCTTCACAAACCGAAAGACAGCTTCTGGTGCACCTTGGAGGATGGCAGTCTTTGTTTTCATCCCATATCAGTTTTATGAAGGACTGTAATACCTTGGAAAATCTTATTTTGCTAAAATATGGTTGCTGCTAGTTACTTCTGCCTCTCTTGCTGACTCATATTGATGATCAGTCATTCTCCCAATTCTCTGTAGTTGTGTTTTACTTTCTGCTTAGGCTATATACTGCCTTCAACCTCTACACTCTCTGCAGTCTGTGCTTGTGAAATACTTGCTTGTTGATGTTCCTGGTGTGAGGATAACACAAGTGGTCAATTGTAGAAACCCAATCATGCTTTGCTAAAGTCTTAGACTTAAATCATGGAGTGGTACCAATAGCAAAAGCTCTCAAAGCCCTTCAGGTTGCATTCCTGTCTCATGTCTGTCTGTAGTCTCTTTTCCTGTTTTTCTACCTTAAGTAATGGGTGGATGTTTAGTGTCTGACCAGGCTTAATGCAGTGATGTTGTGCTTTTGTTTTCTTTGCTTTTCCTCTGACATACTCATGTATCCATTTATATCATGCTCATTTATTTGCTGTATTCTTATCCAGAGATGACATTTACCAGACTTGAGACAAAGGCCATCTTTTTCCAACTTGAGGTGGTCATCGTTTTCTGCCTGTCTTACTAATTGGCCTTGCTGAATTCTTAGTGTCTCTTGTTGATGTAATATTTTGGTCTGTGAACTCATGATTAAAAAGCACAGCATGTAGCAGTAACAGTCCACTGTGGAAAGCTAATGAACTATTTAACTCTCTTCTCAATTTAAGTTCCTTCGTTTATGCACTAGGAGGTAATGATTGGTTTTTTGGTTTGAAATAACAGTATTTATAGTTAGTAATTGTGTCTGAACTTATTCAAAATAAAAATAATAAAGAAAAACATGCTGCTTTAAGCATGTCTATCTTAAGATAACTCTATGATAAATGCATAGGGTGTTTATCATCTGAATAGAAGTAGGTTACTTCTGTTGGAGGTGTCACTGAAGGTTACTCTAGCATCTAATTAATAAAATTTACTTTTCTTATAATCATTTTCTCTCTTGGGAATAGGGATTCATAATTTTTACAGCTTTGATAAAGAATAATAAATTACTTGAGAATTTCAGAATTTAGGGTTGAATTGTTCCATAAATCAAAAGATTTTCAAAACAAATAAGCAAATCACATAAAATCATTGATTTCAACTAACTTTCCCTTCATTTTTCCATTTCTATAAATTTTAACCGTAGTGAAACAGAGCTTTCTACAAAGATGGAGTGGCCTGGCAGTTGCTAAATGTTGTGTGTTGTGGCTACATCTGTTTGGGTTCTCTTTCTTACTGTGTCATGAAAGATTAAATACAAAGGTAGAGCTGTCATACTGCTGTGGATTGAAATGTTTATTAACAAAAAAAGTGATGGAAGTAAAACCTCTCCCAAAGGTGTTGCTTATGTTTAAATATTGAGAAGTTTTCATATTTTAGATATGAAAATGACTATTTTCTTAGTACTATAGCTAGTTCTAAGAAATTCCTATCAGTGTGTGACATAAATACTTGCACATGATCTTAAAAGATATGAATTTCTCATATGTGCTTCCAGAATCTCAATTTTCCATACTTTTTTATGGTTCCTGGCTTCTGACTTGTGTAAGCCGGGCTCTCCTTTTTCAAGACCTTTGTGTAGACATTTTATGACAAATTAGGCATGGACTCTGAAGGGGTTAACCAACGAAGACAATTTATTAAAGTAAGTTACTGACTTTTATACAGCCCACGGCAGCCGCCATTGGCTACACCGTTGTTGCTTTCTTTTAAACTGAGATACATAATGTTACATGTAATACACTAGATGAGTCGCTGCCCGTAATTCAAACCCTGTACTTCAAACCCACACGGCTTCCTTCTGTGTATTGCCCCTTTTTGGTTTTTATTTAAAAACAAGGTTTCTACATTAACTATACCATGCAAACAAAACCAATCACAGTTAGAATTCTTATCAACAATATTTGGTTAACCGACATAGAAAATAGCTCAATCGCTAAATGCTTCACTAAAGTCATCTTCACAACTCCATGTTTTGGTCTCACATTCACACTTTCTCATACATTCTCTGGCCACCTTTTTCATTCATCCTAGCAGTCATACTTGTCATTCTCTCTCAAACCACAGTCTTTTAAAGTTGAGTGATGCAAATTTGTACACTTTCATATAAGTAAGGAAAATTAGGACTAAAAATACACATTGTGAAACACAAGACACAATACATATGATCTCTAATACAGTAATGGTGCACCAGTGCAACAAGAACACCTAATACTAACTTGAACTTCTCAACTATGAACATTACAATAACTACAGTGTGTAATAATAAACCCACAATGCTGTTTACAAATAGGACAGATAGAAATGTTGGGTCTCAAATTTGCAGTGATGCTGAAAGAAACACTAGTAGGGTGATCAGCTCCCATCTACTGGGACTGCTTGTTTTTCAGGCTGAATTAATGCAGGATGAATGCTTCATGTTGACATCCACCTCATTACAGAATCTGTTAGAATACAAGCATAACCTTTCCCCCCAAGTAAGCAAAATAGGGAAAAAAATAAAAGGGGAATCTTCATCTGTTAAGGACAAAGTTGAATGTGTAATGTGCTTTCTGAATTTTACCATGTAGACTAACTCCTTGCATTCCCCCCTTTTTTTGAATAACAGTTTCTCTAAGTTAGTAAGATAGAAAAACCTACTCTTAATACAGTTTTGCTGAAAGAAACAGTACCAACTAAACAGAAAACACCATCCACAAATAGAACAAAGTGAGTAAGAGTATTAAAGGCCTGAAAAAGCTTAAATCTTACAGAGGCATATATATACTTGTTTTTTGCTGCAATTGAAATGTGTATTTAATGTGAAATGTTCCAAATCTTTCTGTAACTTTTTAAAAGTCTGCAGGTGAATGCAGATCATTTTCAGGGCTGATTCACCCTTGTGACCACTCCGTTTACTTGCTAATTTACAAGGGTGAAGGCCTTCAGAGCAGAAAGCTGAAACTGTTTTTCCAGTACAAGTTGATTTTCTCTCAATAGCTTAGAAATAAGCCTTCAAAAAAACCCTAAGCTATACAGCATGTAGCAAGAGTTGAATCAAATCGGTGTGACAAGTGCTAAATTCTGAATTGAAGGCAAGGCAAGTTTTGGGATTCCCCACAAAAGACAGATTTGTTTGTTCTTCAGTGGACCAATAAGACTATCAAATTAGAACTCTTCAGAAAACTTTCCAGAGGAGGCCCACTGTAAGGCAGACAAAATAACAGTAACCAGCATATTCTGGATTCTAATGCACTTTGGAGACTACTGATTTTTTGTCTTAAAGTGAATCATAACATTAAGTATCTTAAATCCATTTCAGGTTACAGCATGGTCCAATGCAAATTATTAAGGTCAGTTACACACCTAGGACTTGAATTCACTCACACTCATCACCACTTGATTGTTGCTGCAGATAAAGACAGTCTAACCCTCAAAGTCTTCTGCCAGAAAGAGCCTTTGATAATTGTGCAATGCCACTTATTCCAGGCCAACTGACCTCACATTTTTTGTCCTTACACGTGTGTCTGTTTTCAGACAAATCTAAACAGCTCTAAGGTTAAAATCTGTGACATACTACATAGCTTTCAAAGTTACCGAATAAATTCTCTTTACAGAGCTCAAAGGGAGGAGTTCATTTGACTGTCAGACCAGCTGACTGAAAGTATGTGACTATGTGCCAACTGCACACTCATAAAAACCTCCCAGCTCTTCTTACTTCTCAGGTTTGAAGCAGGAAATTATCAATGTAGGTATCTCAGGGTTAAAAGACCTAGGTGCAGGGAAAATAAACCAACTGTTCTGTATCTCAGTAATAATTACTCAGCATTTATCTGTTTTAAGCAACAACAAGATAGTATTTGTATTTATGCTGCACTTGAGCAGAGACAGGTTCCCTTACATTAAAGAAACATCACCCTTCCCACAGGGAAAAAAATCTCTAAAATTTAGCTGGCTATTTATTCTCACCCATCATCTTTGACAAATCTATAATGCTGTCAGAATGAGGACCTAAACAAATCTGCCTTGTTAAAGTATGTGGCTCATACCTACCACCTCTCTTTAGAGTAGCTGAACTAGAGAAGTTTATTAGCTACACTAAAAGTCTACAGAAAGAGCCCAGGACTGCTTGAAGACTCATCGGTTACCAAAAAATAACAGCTGAACCACAAAAGTGGTTTCACTAACAACTGGACTTGAAGACAAACACTACAAGAAAGCTAGTAAAGGAAATCTTGTGTGACCAAAGGTTCTCCTACTATCTAATCTGAGAGAAGCTATCCACCACTTTGAAGTAGGTACTATCACCTCCTTCCATGGGAATAACCGATACACATTTTGGGGGCAGTTTAGACAGTGACTTGCTCTAAAGTATTTCAACAGAACTGCTTTTTGGAAGAGAGAATAGGTTATTTTACTGTTCAGACAGAGCAATTTTTAAAACTGTTAAATGTTAAAGATTTCTCTTTCCTTATTTCTTTGTGCAGCTTCTTTACAACTTGCCTTTCAATCTTTTACAAGTAGAATATAAAGCTTCTAATTGCTTCTAATGCTTAGCTGTTTAGTAAAATAAAACCTGTCAAATTTATTCTTGGTGTAAAACAAATGAAGAAAGTACGACAGACCAAGAACTTGTCTACATATCTAGCATAAGAGCAAAACCTGATCAGTAAAATTTTACAGTTGTAGAACAAAACAAACATATTGACAAAACTCATAGTGTTATATTAATGTCTGCAACACTTCCAGGGTCATGCAAAGTTCAGTTTATCCCTTACAAAACAATGTGGCATCACTAGGTAGTTTATGTAGGACACTTACTAATTATTTTGGCTAGGAGCATTGTAATTTTCACTTTACTTATAGTGTATAAACCCAGAGAGATTGAAAAAATGATACATTACTAAGGGTAACCACTCTGGCAGTGGTCCTGGCTCCAAGACGATGGCAGTGCTTCCTTTTCCCCTTAAATGGTGCAAATAGAGGGCGCTTGGAAACTGAGCAGCAGACTTGACTCAGTGCGATGTGGGCACCTGCCCTGCCTTGGTGTGGCCAGGCGACTGCCTGACAGCCTCAGGGGTAGGAGGAAAGGTGCCTCCCACTCTCATGCACAGACGCAGACGATGGCAGCCGCATCTTGCAGCCCGGTGCAGAACAATACTAGCCACACAAAACCACGTTTACATTAAATGGATCCTGGCCGGGCTGGACCAGGCCAGGCCACGCCACATGATGTGTGGCTTCCTCGCCTTGCCACACCCAGTGGTACCTGGGTGGGGTCAATCTGTATATTCATGAGCTCATTACATACCCATGAGCTGACTGGGTTCGCGGTACTATCTGCATATGCACACAGATGCACCACTTGTGGAAAAATAATTGGCAGTTAATTGAAACCTCAAATATGCAGAATGCGAATATGCAGGGGCTCACTGTACTTAGAGTTTTTGCAGTAAGTTCAAGTGCCATAGATGTGCCCCAGGATGCTCTTCAGAGCCCTTATCTCTCTGAGCTGTGGATATACTAAAGAAATCATGACAGTCTTCAAGAAAACGTGAATTGATTTAGAAAAATGAAATGGCTGTTTTGAGTTACTCTGTTGACATAAATGTAAAAACAGCTTTTAATTTAGATGCGTTTGTGAACATATATTTATCTTAAGTGTGGGAAACACTGACTTGGAATGTAAGGCACTCACTCTCACCTGTTTCAGCCCACTGCCTCTCATTATTTTATCATCCTCTGACGAGTTTGCTGTGCTATAGCCTCAGGTGGTTTTTTTGTCCTGATGTGTGATCTGCAGAGCAGCCCTGCCTGGCCAGTAAGCAGTAAGACTCAAGCAGTCTCCTATGGACAGTATGCTGGCTGGCAGTGAGTGAGTGCTATGGGTGCTTGCATTAAGTTTTGATGTCTTTGGGGGGAGGACACATTTTGTGCAATCTCAGCCAGCTGTCTGTGGTGTGACCTGATTCAGGAGTTCTTCTGCACTGAGATTCCAGAGTTTGAGAGATCACAGAATCACAGAATATTATGAGTTGGAAGGGACCCACAAGGATCATCTAGTCCAACTCACCATCTAACACCCGTACAGAGCTGATAATGGTGAGCTCTTCAATGATTGTAAGCAGTATTTTTTTTTTAATCCCTGTTAAATATTATTGCAGTGTGCAATGAAGTTATTTTTCTGGGAAATATGTTCTTTTAGGCCTTGAAAATATGTTCAATTCAACATAAAATTTGAATACCACTCTGTACGTGCAGTTCTGTGCATGTCTTTGTAAGATAAAGTGGTAAAACTAGGATTTGTGTTGGAATAAGGATTAACAATGCTAAGGTGTCTCAAGCATACCTAAGAATTATGAAACTTAGTACTCAAGCTGTCCAGATGATTATTAAATTTTTTTTCGCCTGGTTTATCTTTGATAGTTTGATACTTAATAGCCCGAAAGTGTTATGTACAAAGTGACAAGGTTTAAAGGAAAAGTTTAAAGGTGAAGACTGGAGACTGCCTTGAATTTGAATGTAACAGGTGTAATTAGCTGGCAGCAGTAACTAAACATGAGTTTGTGGACTGTCTTCTGCTTGTGGATGCTACTGCTGATTACTTTTTCTTGAGATTTAACAGAGGCCTTGTGGTGTGCTTTGATGCCTTACATGCAGACACCAGTGTGGGCTGAGATTTGGCCACCTCTTTGAACCTGACCATGACCTGATTTAAAATCATTTAGAGGTTTGGTGCTTTGTTGTTTCATCAGTGCTAAATGGTGCTTTTGAAACATGCACTTGCAAAAATATTTCTCCGCTAAAGAATGTTAATGATACTGTTGTAGTTGCAGATACTTGTGAATATTATGCACTTGGGGTTGTGTAAATGCTGGTCAGCTGTACCAAAAAATCTTTGTGTATTTTGTCTTATACTACTATATGTTTGTGGAAAGTTACACATATAGTTTAGTGTTGCTGAAGGTGTAATGCTCAATCTGTTGAAAAAGCTGATCTATCATAAAATTGTATTTATATAAATGTTGATTCTTTAGAGGAAAGAACAAAGGAGCTAATCTGTGGGATGAGGAGAAAACAAAACAAACCCATCTAGAAATACAGTAGACATCTTAGATATTACTTTTCACCAAATCACCGGACTGTGATGTTTAGACTAATTAATCTACTTTAATCCAGTTGTAATTTTCTGTTGACAGTAGATTAATGTTTTTAATTATCATTATGTAGCATTTATAGTGCATGATAAGCATGGCACTTTACAGAAGTAGAAATTAAAACCTGAAGAACTTGCTGTCTTAATCAAAGCAAGTGATAAATATTGTAAAACATGATCAGAGAGAATTTTTTCTAAACAAGCTGTGTCTGATTCTGTGCTAGATTACAAATGCATTGTTGGCAGATTTTTTTAAATTATGTTCTTAGCAAGACAACAAAAATAGGTGATAATAGTAGTAGAAAATGAAAAATTCTAAGTAGGAAACCTTAGAGCATTAGAAAGGGAATCTTATCCGCATATCCATGTGGCAAGTAGGTGTAATGTATAAATTGGAGATTGACAGTATCTCCAAACAGTATGTGATAGTGCTTTGAAAAGAAAATTGAGACATTCCATATTAGTATTAGTTTGAGCACTGGAAGAAACTCTTGTGTCAGGCGTATTGGTAAGACTGAGTTGAAATAGCTGTAGTACCTCTTCCCTTCTGACCATCCTAAGAAAAGAAGGAAGTATAATGTAGGAGTTTTTTTCTATCAGCTCATGTCCTGGTTTGAGTGTTGGTTTTTTTTTTCCTGGCAGCGGGGGGTGGGGAGAGCACACTAGCGGAGCTAACACTAGCCAACTGCTGCCGGCACACTAGCGGAGCTAACACTAGCCAGCAGACAGAGGCACCTCTGTGATAACATATTTAAGAAAGGAGAAAAAAAAGTAGAAACAGCAAAGAAGATGGCCGGAGCAGAGCATCTCGCTGCTGCTTGTAGAATGGACCATAGAGAAGGAGACTGTCGGCCTGCAAAACTATGGAATGGGGAGAGAGAGAACAGAGATGCAGAACCCACCTGTGGCCACACTGAAGATGGAGGATCATGCTAGAAAGCTGCAGATAATCATAGAGCCCAGAAACACCCGGCCGGAGCAGAGCTCAGCAGAGATGGCAGAGATCCTTTGGACAGACGCTTTGTGACAGAATTATAATATGGTAGGATTTGATCTATGTACTTTAGAATTGGGCTCACGAATGAAGTAGC
>WEKX01014273.1:46810-59722 GCA_013390025.1 Pitta sordida
CCCTCCGGCAGTTCAACATTTGCCCCCAGCTTGGTATCATCTGCAAACTTGCTGATGATGGACTCAATTCTCTCGTCCGTATCATCAGTAAAGATGTTGAACAGTGCTGGTCCTAACACTGTGACCCCTGTGGGACTCCACTAGTGACTGGCTGCTAGCTGGATGTGGCACCATTCACCAACACTCTCTGAGCTCGTCCATCCAGCCAATTCCTAACTCAACTTAAAATGCTTCTGTCCAGTCCCAGCTCTATGAGTTTCTCCTGAAGCTTACCATGGGAAACCATGTCAAAGGCTTTGCTAAGGTCCAAGTACACAACATCCACGGCCTTTTTTTTGTGAACCAGGTGAGTCACCAGATCATAAAAGGAGATTAGGTTGGTCAGGCAAGACCTGCCTCTCCTAAATCCATGCTGACTAGTTCTAATGTCATGGTCATTTTGCAGTTGCTGCATAATAGCAGACAGGACTGTGTGTTCCATGACTTTACCCGGGACCGAGGTGAGGCTAACAGGTCTGTAATTGCTCAGATCATCTTTCCTGTCCTTCTTGTGGATGGGTGTCACTTTTGCCAATTTTCCAGTCTTGTGGTACATCACCAGTAAGCCAAGACTTGTTAAGTTATGGAGTTGTGGGTGAATCTGTAGCATCCAGCCGGGGTCAAACGACGACAGCTGATGAAAAATATATCTCTTTCATAAATATCCTGGAGGGATGGAACAATATTTATCTAAACCAAATCATGGTGTAGTCACAGATAACTGTGATAATGAGCTTGTTTTTTATGGAGCTGCTGGGTAGAACTAAGGTAGTTTGTCTCCATAGTGTTACTGAAACAGCCTTTATCCACAACAGCTGGTAACGCAAAAATTTGAAAGTATAGTGACCTTTTGAACCTCATCACTTGTTTGGAGAATCAACAGAAGTCTTAGCAATTACTGTAAGCTATTGGAATATGATTCTTTAGCCATTTGAGCTTGAGAAAGGAAATTGAACCTGTGGTACGTGGCTTTCTTAGTTTCACTGTGAGTATCCTACATCTTGCAGCCTCATGTGGTACTGCTACTTTGCACTCATTTTATATGAAGAATAATTTCTCAGTAAATTATAGGCTATTATCTGGTATATAGATAGTTCCAAATGCTGCATGTACCAAGGAATTATGCTATGCTATAAATTTATGCATTTTATTTATCTTCCTCAAAGTCTATAGAAGTAATTACTTCCAGTCCTGGCCAGCTATGTGTCAAATTCAGAACTGCTCTGGGAGTAAACATCTTCTTAAAATTTAGGATACTATAATTCCTACAGAAGTAAAACCTTCGCCTTCAAAAGATCCCCATGAAGTTAATTTTTGTTGCACTGAAATAGGGCGGTTTTGTTTGTTTTAGCTCGTCTGTGTCTGTAAGTAAACCCACAATTCTTTCAACATTATCTCTGTTTTTGTTTCCTCTTTTTTGTAGTAAAGTGCCATCTGTTCTGTTGGTAAGTAATGGAGAATTGCTTATTATCCATTGCCTATATCCATGAAGAAGTTTGGGATGTAGACAGTTGCAAAGATAGGGAGAACTATTATTCTGGCAATTTTATTAATTAGTAACTCAGTACTTTTTTCCCCATAGAAATGTGTCTCTGGCATTCAAATAGCTAATTTTACAAGTACTGCAAATCCCACATGAAAATTAATCAGTTGTATACAAGTGCTGCATATGCAAAGAATGAGTGTTCAGATGCATGGAGGTTTTTTCCTTCTGATTGTACAAGTTTTAAATTTAGTAACAGAAGTTTAATGAGTTTCATATTCTGTACAAAGGACTTCATACTTTACCTGTTTTATCAGCAGAGCAGCAGAATCTGAAAAGTTCTTTCCACTAAGGAAGGGAATGGTCTTGAAAACTAGGAAGTTGGAGTGAGACAGAGTGCTGGAGCTGGTAGCTGCTGTTCAGTGGCATGTGGCTGTCTGCATCAGCAATTCCATTCACATCACAAATGGTCTCGTAAAGGAAATCTCTCATAACAGTCTGGTTCCTCCTTTTTGGTTCATATCATGCAATGAACTTGAAGTGTGGAAACTGTTCTAGTGATGAAACTGAACTAGAAGATAAAGTCCCAAAGCACACCAAGGCATGGTCCAAAGGCATCAGGAGACATGCAGTCTGTAGGACAAGTTGAGAATTAGCCTGAAGCCCTGAGGACTGAAAGGACATGTTGCTGTCAACTTATATATTTACATTCTGCATCTCTGTTGAAAGGGGGGGACCCTACAGAAAATTGACTCAAATTTTCTTTTTGATTATGAATTTCTATTGCACGCAGAATATTAGGACAACATTAATCATGTTCTCATGTTACACCTGTTCTCATGTTAGAAGATGATACAGTTAAGGTCACTTATGTAACTTTAATTTGCCTCCCTTGAATGCATGCATTATGATTCAGTCCTTATTTAAATGTTTCTGCTGTCTTTCCTCTGGCTTCATTTAGTGTGTAAAAGCCAGTACTTGCTTAATGAATACCTGCTCAGTTTGGGTTTTTTTTCCTTCTTCCTTGTCATTTAATATGGGGGCCAATTCTGTTTTAGATCATGCTGTTTGAACTATTTCATGAACAGTATTATTTGTTAAACACCTTTTTACAACGTGGTAGAACTTTATAAGTTGGACTATAGTACCCAGGTGTTTCAAATATACTGGTGAAGTTGTCTGCCAAGCTGAGCAGTGTACTGTTGACTCAGTTTTGCAATTAGAAACAGAGGAAAAATGTAGAAAAACCATCCAACACCTTCTGGATACCTGAAGTATTCAAAATGCTGTTGTAAGTTCTTGTACTTATTAAATCTTTTGTTTGTTCATGGAACAGCTTCCATTGACTTCATCTGCAACTGCAAGTTCTTGGTGGTCTGTGCGCTGGTGCTGGAGCATGAAATTTGGCTCCTGAGCACAAGGAACATGGTTTTACTTCTTTTAAAGTGTGTGGGAACAGGTATAACGTGGTTTTAACAAACATGCTGTAGGATTTTTGTGACGGACACAAAACTAGGTATAGCTAAGGAATCTTATTATTTAGGGTATACGTCAATTGTTTGAGTAATCTTCCTTTCTTTTGCTGACAAGAAAGTGACTGAAGGATAGGTTCCCATATTGGCCTTTTCTTGAAGGCTTTGCACAGCATTTCTTGTTCATTCACTTCTGCAAATGTTGATCTTTCCAGCTGTAACTCTGCCAGTCTCATTTTCTTCCTACTTCACAGACTCACAGAATATTCTGAGTTGGAAGGGACCCACAAGAATCATTGACTCCGACTCCTAAGTGAACCCACAACCCTGGTGCCATGAACACCATGTTTTATCTATCTGAGCTAATCTCGGGGTCATGTTATCATAATTTTTTTTTTTAATATAAACCAACTCCCTATCCCATCATCCCATTATCTAGACCATGTCACTGAGTTCCTCATCCAGTCTTTTCTTAAACACCTCCAGTGATGGCGACTCCACCACCTCTCTGGGCAGACCATTCCAATGAGGGATCATTCTCTGTGTGAAAAAGCTTTTCCTAACATCCAGTCTAAACCTCCTCTGGCGTGGCTTAAGACCATGTCCTCTTGTTCAGGTCTTCAGCTACTTCTCTCTTCTCTCCAGGCTGGCTTGTTCCCATTCTGGTCATCTTCCCCATTTCTCATCATCCTCATAATTCTTCCTCAGCATGTCCAGGTCTTACGACTGTGGATTCTTAATTCAGTCCATTTCTCTTCCAGTCATTCTTTTCTCCTCTCTGTTTCTCCTTACCCCCTTGGTTTAGGTACCATCTGCTCTTCAGGTGTCTTGTCCACTTTCCATTCTCGCACCTGTTCTTTCTGTTTTGTCTGTTGCAGATGTTTGCAGAGCACGATCCTGATTTAATGAAATCAGTCAGAAGAAAAGGAAGTTGCTTTCAAGCCATAGTAATACTTTATTTTTTGCCAAAGGTACAAGGAAAGGGGAACAGCAGTGTCCCCAGCCCTGTCAGGTGCCAAAAGCCTCTGCCCAGATTTTCCACCTATTTTTATACCCTTGCCTCATACATATGGAAATTACTCCATGAATATGCATCCCTTCACATTGTCATAAATTTCAACGTTGCTTTAAGATCTTTGATCAATCAGCTCAAATATTTCACATTCTTGCCCTATGTTTTGACTAGAATCCACTTTGGTTTACCATTCAGGACTGGGAAACAAGACTTTCTTCCCTTTAATATTGCATGTTTAATTTTCAGGCCAAGTGAATTATTTTAAAATCTACATATCCTTCTAAAACTCACTAAAATTTCACTTTTCACTACAATCGCTGAATCTCTAAGCTTCTACCCAATTCACAGGTTCACAGGTTATTCTGAGTTGGAAGAGACCCACAGGATCATCTAGTCCAACTCCCACGCGAACACCCACCCAGGGATAAGGCCCACAAGCGTGGAACCATGGGCACCACACCCAAACATCCAAACCTCCCACCATCTAGACCATGTTGCTGAGGTCCTCATTGAGTCTTCTCTTAAACACCTCCAGGGATGGTGACTCCACCACCTCCCTGGGCAGATCATTCCACTGAGACATCACTCCCTCTGTGAAAAACCTCTTCCTAACATCCAGTCTAAGTCTCCCTTGGCGTAGTTTAAGGCTATGTCCTTTTGTTCTGGTGTCATCAGCCTGAGAGAAGAGATCCACACCCACCTGACTGCAACCTCCCTTCAGGTAGTTGTAAACAGCAATCATGTCACATCTGAGTCTCCTCTTCTTCAGGCTGAACAGCCCTAGTTCCTGCAGTTGCTTCCCATAGGGCTTATTCTCCAATCCTTTCACCATCCTTGTTGCCCTTCTCTGGACCCTCTCAAGCAGCTCAACATCCTTCTTAAACTGGGGAGCCCAGAACTCTTAAACTGGGGAGCACAGTACTCAAGTTGCGATCTGACAACTCACTAAAATCTCTAATTATCTGAATCCTCAAATCAATCCACCCTTTATAATACATGCTTCTCCTCCTCCTCCGTTTCTTATTCCCTTCTTTGCCAGTCATCAGTGTTTGCTTTGGCATTCTTTGCATGGAAAGCCTGTGCCAATGTTTGTAATATATACAGAGTGGGTGTAAGTTTCGGGCATTTAGGCTTCTAAAGCTTTAGTTTCTCCTGGCTGTGGACGTGCTGGCTTTTACTTATTTATTTAAATCCTCAGAGAAATAGTCAAATTTTGGTGTATTTTAATGTTGATTTTGATTTGGTGATGTCAGAATAGATAGAGGAGAGAATCCCTGCTACTGAAGCACGCTGGTATTGCTATTTTATATACTATTTTTAATATGGGGTAAATCCATATTTTTCTTGTTTCTTTATTAGGGCAAGGGGGAAAACAACTATAAAAATAGATCATTTTAGTTTGAATTTTATTGTAATGATCAGCAAAAATAAAGGACTTATACTTACTGCAGGTAATGTTAAGGACTATGATGGTTTTATGGCCATCTCTCTCACATTACATATTGTTATATAATTCCTCAGAAAGTATAACTGGATGCAAATCTGCAAATCAGCTTCTAGAGCTGAGGGCTTTATTCCGAAATTTATGAGAAGAAAATATGTAGTCTTTGGGAAAGAAAATTGTACATTATTTATTTTATTAGTGATATGTAGCTTATTGCAGTCATACCTCCTGCAAGTCCTGCAAAACCTTTAATTCACGAATACGGGTTGGACATTAATATGGTAAATTATTGCCAGAAATACGACAACTTTGGAACACTACAACATGGAGTGTGGGAGTCGTGGTTTTTTCGCTTTAACTGCAGCAGCTAGCACTGGCAGGAGTGCTCTGCCTGATACTATGAGTATCTGCATATGCACGTATGCACTGGCAAGTCCAGGCTGGCTGCTGCGGCCCGATCTGCTGGAACAGGCCCCATGTGGTCCCTATGTTGCAGTTAAAGACTTCCTGACTCCTGATAGAGCCAGCTGAGGCTACCCACTGCAGCAGTGTGGAACTATGCCATCCCACGGAGTTACACACCGCTCCATGAATAACTGAGTAAGTACTGCAGGAAAAATTCCTGCAAATATGAGAAGACGCAAATATGACAGCATAGATCAACTGAGGTATTTCTGTATTTAGTATGCATGAGACTGAGACAAAGACTTCAGGGTAAAAAGTTTGAAGGAATGTGGATTCTGCCCTCATGCATTTTTTGCTGCAGTAGAAAATTTATGGAAGAATTATTTTTTCTAAAATCGCTAAGTATTTCATAAGTAAATTATGCAAAAAGAAGGTCTTGAAACAGCAAAAATCCACAAAACCAAAAAGGCAGTCTGTTTTAGGGTTTGAATTTTCTTTTGGAGTAAGTAAATTGTATATGCAGAGAAGGAGTGATGTGCATAACTTGGTTTAGGTCATGTCACCAATGATCCTTAGGAGGTGTGATGCTTTACAGTTGAACGGTAATTACATCCACGACTATTGTATTGTTAATGAGAACCATATATATATATATACACACATACCTCTACTTAAGAACTTCTGTCTGTGTTAAAATGATGTTGGGTTTTTTTGGATATATGTGAATACATGGAGGAAGTAGGGTAAACCTTTCTACACATAATGTATTTTTTTCCTCATATGACTGAAATGTTAGTGGAAATTGGAGAAGATTGTTAATGGGAATCAGTACCAGAATTCTGAGCCTGAAACAGATTCCCATGCAACAAAATGTTCTGTCCAGGTCTGTCTGCAGAGTCTCCTAAAAGCATCTTGATTTTGTTCTGAAGAAATACCCTGCTAGAGGAATTTGGAAAGATACAACAAAGGGTTTTTTTTTTTGTTCCAGGGGATTCATTCCATGTGCAAACACAAGAGGTGACAAAAAATTAATACCCCTCCTTTGGACACAGATTCTTTCACATCAACACTGCACTTGTACCTGATGGTCCATATTTCAGAAACACCAATCTGTTTGCATTCAGCTTGACCCTGTTATAAGTCACTAATTAAGAGATTATTTCAGGCAGTTGTGACTGTGTGCATGTTTGCAAGACCACTGGTTGAGAAGGCATTCAAGCATGAAGCTGGTTTAGCAGCCTGGGGAGCTGCACTACTACCTATGCCACAGTTGTTTTGCATCTGCTGGTAGTGGGATTTCAGAGTAAACAAGGTTAAAATAGCAGATACACTTGCCCCTGTTTACTGATCTATCTGGCAAACTCTTGTGGGCCTGATCCTTGGGTGGGCGTTCGCTTGGAAGTTGGACTAGATGATCCTGTGGGTGCCTCCCAACTCAGAATAACCTGTGAACTTTTTTTTATTTGAAATTAATTTAGTCTGAGTTTTATTTTGTAGGTGCAATGGTGTCCCATGGACTGTTTCTGTTTAATTTCAGCTCGTCCTTCTCTCCCCCAAAATCTGTTATTTGTAAATAAAAATTACCTGTTAAACCTTTTTGCGTTCTGAGACAACCTGAGAGCCTCTCCCAAACAAAAATTGAATAGAGGCACTTTTACTAAATAGGTGCTACACTTTAGAATGAGCATTAACCAGATTACTATAATGAGGTATTTTCTTGCAAATCTTAAATGGCATTGTTGCACTGGTTATCATGATGCACAATATTTGTACTTCCCTGGCCTGAATATCCCACTATGGAGAGGTGGCAAATGTTATGGTAGCTTTTTAAAACAAAAAATACTCCAGTATCCTGGAAATCACAGACCAGCAAATCTGGTTTTCCTACCAACAGTACAGCTGAAAATCATAGAAAGGAACAAAATTGGTAACTATTTAATATCTGTTACATACTGTGAAACTATTATAAGCTTTTGAAGAGATACCACACCACAAAAATACAGTGATCCCCCACATATTTGTGACTCACATATCTGCCTATTCAATTAATTGCGGTTGGGTTTTCAGTGAGTTGTGAGACAGTGCACGTGCGCAGAATGTCCCAGACACCAGGTTCCATGGCCGGTAGGCACCAAAGGGCACTTCCTCTGCTTTAATGAGGTGCTACAGTGCGAGCCACACTCCCAGGACCTCCCCTCCAGACCTTATTAGTGGAGGGTGTGTTGCTACAGGCACAGAGTAGCTGAATATTCATGGGTTCGGTATCTTCACGGATTTCATAACTTGTGGGACCTGCCTAGACCTGACCCCCAGCGAATTCCAGGGGATCAGTGTACTCCAAAATTCTTTAGGGTCAGAAGACCACTGTACAGAGTGATTCATTCAGCATAGCATATGATGAAAAACTACTGCTTGTTTCATATATATGCATGAAAAAAGGGAGGGGACGCTACTGTAACTGAGGAGTTTGTAGTTAAGAAAACAGTGAAAGAACCAGCAATCCCCTAATGCTGTCATTGTGTAAGAAGGAATCTTCTTCTGAATTAGATTTCTTGATGAATTCTTGTGGTTCAATATATTAGTAAATGATTTTTAAAAAGAGGGTGTTGATGTGTGCTTCTGGCATGTATATATTAAAGACATCAGAACTATAATGGACCGTGAAGAGTTGCAATGCTTTCTAAGGTGATTAAAGTGGCATATGAAAGACTGTGTCAGAAGAAACAGTCCTAATTACACATGAAAGTAATTGGTTCTGAATTGGCTACACTTCAAAAAAGATCTTCAGGGTAATTCTGGGTTTCAGTTTAGTGTTGCTTCAGACACAGAGTTGTCTACACAAAAACAAGGCCAGACAGTTTGAGGAATTGAAATTGATTAATAGTTTCTAATAAGAAGAGAGAACAGAAAAAGCATTATTTATACTACTCCATGCCCTTGATAAATATTATTACTGGATACTATGACTCTTGTCCTGCAGACTTATCCTCAGAAGGCTGTAGTTCAACTACAAAAGATACTGAGAAAAGTAAACAGGGGAATCTGATGTTCTGGATGGCTTAGAATGGAATGAAAGTAAATAAGTGATAATTCTCAATACAGGAAACCGCATGCTCACATTCATCTCATTGAAGTCTATAAACTCTTTTAACATCAGGGAGAAGATGAAGAGAGAATGATTTCTTCCTTATATCTCCTAACATACAAATGAGGAGGTATCTAATGATTCTGTTGAGTTATTAAATAAAAGGAAATACATTGACATGTGACAGATATTTATATAGTAGGACATATTTTTTCTGTGAGATGTAGTGGCCAGATGTAAAAAGGGCTTAGACATTGGACAAAGTCATGGCAAAAATGAATAGTCCATCAAGGTTATTAAACATAACATTTGCCTTGTGTCTAATTCATTAAACCCCCTCACTCAGTAATAGCTGAAGACAAGGAATATGTCAAAGGAGGGATTCTTGCTATTGTGTACGATGTTGAACTCTTCAGCCTGACCCCTTGCAGCTGCTTTGAAGTTATGTTCTTGGCTGTGTATCCTGTTCTTTGGCTTAAACCAGAACACAATTCATTCACCTGTTCTGCCTTTATTTAGAAGCTGAAGTTAGACATAGATTCCTTCCCAGCAAAGCAGCTGAAGACCTTCTCATATTTCATATTGTTTAAGTAATTTTATTTAATAGTATTGCACAATTCTTAGAATGTTCTATTTTGATCCTCTCAAAATGCGAGGTATGGTTTTGGTTCAAAACTACATTCTGTCTTGAAATAGTAATTGGACCAACTGAAGTCTTTTGATGTTCAGGGGTTTTTTACCGTGCTTTAAGCAAGGGAAGCATTTTTGTCCTCTGAAGAATAAATGTGTTTTGGTCGACCTCCATTAGCCAATGACTTGAGAAACAGTTTGTGAGACAGGAGGAGAAGAGAGGAGAAAAAGGATTTGCAAGGATCTAGAAATGCATTTACATATATAAAATACTTGTGCAGGCACACACAGATAAATGAATAATTCACTTGTCCGGGCTGCCCCATTTCTTGCTTCTTATACACTGACTTATACTATTAAACAAAGGTAAACAGAAAAGCTAGCAAAACTTGAGATCATTTAAGTGTTTAGTTTAGCTAAAGTGTTGTTTATTTGTATCTTTTTCTATCCTCTCTGCACAATACCAAGCAAAGAAATTTTGAAGCCCTCAATTGCTGGGTGGAAGTCAACCTGGTGTCTCTAGGTCTCAGAAGGGAGGTCACAGAGGGGAGGGAAAAAGTGTGGATGAGCGCATATACAGATATTTTCAGTTAATCCCTTCTTAATTGGTGTACTGCTGAGCTCAGCACTGCCAATACCATTGCGAGTTTCAGAACATTGCCAGTTTTCCACTGGGAGCTTGTTATTAAGTGGTAATCTCGTTTTTTTTATTTAAAAAGTGTTAAAAATTATAGAGGAAACAACATCCTGAAAGCCCTTGAAACAAATGACTGTTAAGCTTTTGTGTTTTGACTCATGGGTTTTGAGTCTTTAGCAGTACTTGACATTTGCAAACTGATAGAATTACCTCTTCCACTGAATTGCTAGAAATCAAAACTGAAATTGGCTGGTAAAAGGGACATTTAAGACTCAGTTCTGGAAATACCAGTGCTTTCTTAGGCTTAATTTAGCCTTATACAGATTGCATTCTCTATCTTCAGTGTTTTCAGTGAGATATCTACTGACTTCTCTGAGAAAGGCGAAGCATTCAATACCAGTGTGGGAATTTTTTAGTGTTTTCTTTATCTCTGTGATTCAGACCCAGGTCTCATTTTCAATGAACAAAATTTTTTTGTTAATCCTCCCATTACATATTCACTGGATAGAGAATGTAGATCTTCAAACTTCTCATTTGTCTCAATGACAGCTATTTAGTGTTTTGGCTAAGATACTGCTTAGGAAAGAAACAATGCAAATTAAGTAGAGAATCTAAACAGAATTTTTACCCTGCAAATGTTTGCATATAAATGAAAACAAAGTCAGTTTTGTTTTGGCTCATAAAACACAGCAACAGTTTTAATGTCTCCTGAAATGAAGAAGACTGAAGTCAGTCTGCATCATAAATGTTTGTTTAATTTTGAAACTTGTTTTAGATGTTACTATTTCATGAGTTTTGTACCCGTTTTGTTGAGATTTGAGGTACTAAGAAAATAAAAGGTATGCTAACGTATCCTATGTAGTAGAGTTTTTCTTTTGGCTTGCTCAAATATCTACTTGGTGAAGTAGAATCACTTTTTTAACAGTTTGCTCACTTTTTTGTTTTTATCACTCCCATCAGAAGACTGTCCTAGAATCTCATTACTCTGATGTGTAGAAACCGTTGTCTCTCCTATGTAGTCAATGGAATGGAGAAAGCATCAAGAGAGAACAATTTGGTCTTTAGGAGCTAAACTTAATTGTTATGGGTTGCCTTTTCTGTTTCCATTGATGAAATAAATGGTGGCTGGTTTAGGTTTTCAGTATAAATCCTCTTGTTCTAGCCCAAACATATTTATAGCCATTTTGTAGAATTATGGAAAGCAGAGAATGGTTTCATCAGACAGGATTTTTTATTTTTAAGAAAGGTAGGGATAGTTTTTCATCTACATGAATATATACTGTAGTGAAAATATCAAAAGACATAATTTACTCTGTTCTATGGCTAATTTTCATCTTTTGTGTTAACGAAATATAGTCATGTTAATAGTAATGTAGAAAAGTGTTCTTAAGCAAGTGAACAAAAAAAAATTTCTTACAAACCCCTGCTGATAAGTAATGTAAACAGGAAAAAGTTGTCATAAAAATATTAGGGCTACAAGTGACAGTATCAGGTTTAACAAGACTAAGTGCTGGGTTCTTCACTTTGGACATAACAACCCCATGCACCGCTATCGGCTGGGGGAGGAGTGGCTTGAGATTAGTGAAGTGGAGAGGGATTTAGGAGTAATGATTGACAGGAAACTCAATATGAGCCAGCAGTGTGCCCAGGTGGCTAAGAAGGCCAATGGCATCCTGGCCTGCATCAGGAACAGTGTGGCCAGTTGNAGTTGTTGGAGCTCGTGAGGGTGTGGGGTTTTTTTTAAAATTCTTTTTTAGGCAAACAAAAAACCCTAATGAAAATTTGTCCTTATTGAATAAGAATGACCAATCTGCCTTGAGATTGTAATCCAAGACTAACTGAAGTAATGCATGTAAAGTTAAAGTTCCAATGGATGTTTCAGATGAAGGGAGGAGACTGATACCAGGTGTGCTCTTATTTCACCTGCTGAAGATCAGATTCTGATTTTGAATGTAAGCATGAACTCCTTCAAGTTAGACACATTTGCTTAGTTACTTACAGCAGAATCTCATCCTTTTTTTGCTTTCTCTAGAGCAGTGGTGGGAGAAATGTTAAGAAAAAAGGTGAAAAAGTGGTGAACTATGAACAGAAAAGAGATTACTTACCAATAAAATTTGTTTTAATTTGAAAATGTTCTGCGAATTAGTTTTAGACTTAGTGTTTGGATGTGGTTGAAATCTCACTTTAGACAACCTCTTTGACAGCTCATCATCTGCTGTTTTTAAGTCTGGGTTCTGTGCTGATATGAAACCAATTACGAAACCACAAAATTCTGTAGCATTATATATATATATACATATATATAAAAAATATATAAAATAACTACAACATTAGAACTAGTCAGCACAAATTCAGGAGAGGTAGGTTCTGCCTGACCAACCTCACCTCCTTTTATGAACTGGTGACTCACCTGGTTAACAATAGAAAGGCCGTGGATGTTGTGTACTTGGATCTTAGCAAAGCCTTTGACACGGTTTCCCATGGTAAGCTTCAGAAGAAACTCTCAGAGTGTGGATTGGATAGAAGCATCCTGTGTTGGGCTAGGAATTGGTTGGATGGAAGAGCTCAGAGAGTGTTGGTAAACAGTGCCACATTGTGCTGGCAGCTGTTCACTAGTGGAGTCCCACAGGGATCAGTGCCCGGCCTGGTACTGTTTAGTATCTTTATTGATGATATGGGCGAGGGAATTGAGTCCATCATCA
>WEKX01014274.1:0-21851 GCA_013390025.1 Pitta sordida
GGAGTTCAAGTTTGGCTTACAGATTTGAATTTGGAAACCAAGGATTCTGGCTGGGAAAGTCACTGAAATTCAAAGGACTGAAAATAAAATCTCTGAAGTTCCTGAAAGAGTCCTCTATTTTCCCAACCATACAGCATGATGCTATTAAGCAGTGACTTTGATCTGCAATAAGCATATCTAATTTGAATTCACTTGAAATTACTGGTAGTATCAGCTGAACTTTTGTGCTTCTTCCAGACTGCAGGAATGTTATAACATAAGGAATATCTTCACCTCAAGCAGGGATGAATCATATGCTTTTTCTTTTCAGCAGATGTCACGCGCTAAAATTGACGGCACTTCAGTCACTTGGTTGGAAGATTATCACTAAACCAAAAATGAAATCTGTCATTCGCTCGCCTGTTTTAGGCAAAAAAAGAAACCCAGTTTTAAGGACCCTGTCTCCTGCACAAAGCAAAATATTGTATCATTAAAATTTCCTCTGGAGGAAATTTCTCAAAGGTACTTTTCCCTCAACATTTGCATATAAATATTACTGCATAATGAGTATTACCTTACTCAATACATCCAGATTATCAGGATTATTTCAAGGTAGTCATGCATTTTAGCAAGTGACATGAAAGAACAAGAAGTAACTGATAGAAATCTACATACCTTTCTACCATTTTATCATACAATCTTTAAAATTCTTTCAGATTCATGCCTCACATTTCTGTCACAATATCTAACTCTTAAATATTAACAGGTAAGGTTTATTCTTCCCTATCTTTTTTTTTCTTTCCAATAAGGAGATTATTACTTCTTGATCTTGCTGTGACCTGCCATAATCATCTCACACTTCTGTTTTCAAAAGAATTCATATCCATGCCTCAGTGCTTTAATAACCTGTTTCAAGTTTACTTACTGTTGAAAATGGTAATAACTCTTTGGGGCTCACATGTAAAAGACTCACAATGTAATTGGGAGCCTGATCCAAATTCTGCCACTGGTTCACCAAGGTCTTCTCAAGCTCTTCGAAAGACTTTGATTGGGTCTCAGAACTTTTAGCTCTGTAAAAAGCCTGTGCAGCACTGAAGAATAGTTTCTGTTAATCAAATTCACACATTCATTACCATAGACTGACTAATGTCAGAGAGGTGACTGTGATGGAACAGCTTATGTTGTTGAAGAATGGAGAGGACTATCTATGTGCACCTTCTTCATTTTTGTGAGAAAACTAAGGATTAATTTTTAACCCTACAAAGCTTTGGTCGTGATCTTTGGGCTTGACTGGGATGTCAGCACCCAAATACCTCATGCATCCAGTTATTTATAATGGAGCAGCTTAACATCACAGATGTTCTCCTTATTTGTTTGCTTCTTTAGGGAGCAGAAGACACCTGTCGTCACACCATCGGATGGGGAAGCAGGGGGAGCCTCCTATTCTGAAATCTATTCCTGTTCTGAAATCTACCTGCCTGAAACAGGCACCATTTTCTTACATAGTAGAAGAATATGTAATAAAGACACTACATGTCCAGTCTTGACAGGCATTCCACATGGATGTGGGTACGTGCCTGAAATATTTCTAGTACATAGTACAGACTCACAAGCATGTTTTTAAAGAAGAAATATTGTCCTTAATGAAAGTAAGGGATCCTGATTGTGAAAATATTTTCTACTCTGATGGAAGAATAAATCTTAAGTCTTTTCAGTTTCCTAAACATAATTTCATAAGAAAAATAAAAGAGGACTTTTCTATGCGATTAATTTTTTTCTATATACATACAACTATTTTGCAGGTCATTAGCTAGCTAAACTGAGCATCAAGCAGCAACTTCCCATATTCTACATTATTCAGAATGGGATATATCAGAATTGGGAACTTCCTTTAAAAACATCTGAGAAAGCAATGGAAACTGGTAAAAAGGAATTTTCCACTGTGACTTTAAGCAGGGCTGGAGGCTACCTAGAGGCATTGAAAAAGGCGTGTTAGCTGATTAACAAGCCATGGGTCCTCAGAAGGACCCAGGGGGACTCAAGATTTCAAAATCCTAGAATGAGAGCTTATTGGTGGTAAAATTTTATAGTATCCACGACAGAAAAAGAGTATAGGCTCTTAAAAATGTCTATAATCATTGTATTCTCTCTTCTGTTCTGCTATTATTTTATTTTTTTCAAGAGACTTTTAACACAAAGATGTCACATGCTAATTCTGCAATGGCTACAGGAAGTAGAGCAGAATGATACACTAAGATTTGGTACCTGTGTTCTGGATGTGATTTGAGCTGATTTAAGTTTGTATACTTTTGACAAATAACGTTTTCAATTTACTTAGTGAGAGAATCCATACACAGATATTTTGTATTGCTAATCTCTCCAAAACTTAATTTTTAATTATTTTTGTTTCCCACTAGGACAAGCCATGCTATCCTGTAGAAACAATAACAGCACTTTCACTGTTCTAGACTCGATCTAAGATCTTACCAGAGCAGTTGTTGTGTTTGAACGCAGAAAAGGTTTTCGGCTCCTCTTTCAATGATATTACTCTTCTAAGCTCCCCCGGAAACAAGTCCTTTGACTGTCCTTGAGGAGGACGGGGAAAGGAGAAAAAAATACTGGGGTGACATATAGTGCCCTTTCCTGTCACTGTAAAGATTCCTTAGGAAAAACAAATTTCAAGCAGCATATTTCACATGTGGTATGGTGTAGGTCACCAGTGACTGGAGACAAGAAAATTTTCAGTGGATTAGTCTTATTATGGTTGTGGCAGGATTTTGGGTACAGCTCATCGCTCGTCTTTAGAACAGTGAAAATGTGTTTTCACAGCAAGGTGGAAGAAGAGTTAACAGTGTGGTAGAGTAGGACACGTGGGACCCAGAACCAGACCTCTGCCATCTCTTTCCTCTATGTTTCCCCTATTTTTTTTTTTAGTTCCAGTGGAACAAACATAAGAAATAAGTGCTTTTAACAGGAGTCCTTCACAAAAGAGGAAAAAAAAAAACAACCTTAAGGAAACCAAGGACCTAAGGAGACTTGGGTAGAGTGAAGAGTGGTTATATTCATTTGTCTTCATTGCTCTTACAAAAAATAGTTAAATCTTCAACAACCAAACTTCTGCAACATTATGAAGTGAAAAAGAGGAGGAGAACACCAGTTAATGTTCTTAGACTCTAGACATATCAACTTGCACAATTGGAGACCTCTGTAATCTTTGTTAAAAAGGAATTACGGTATGTGCTCAGTATAGGTGTGGTTTGTGACACATGGAGCTATGCTAACAAGCCCTCCATTGCACATAGGGTTCCAATATTTGTTTGAAATTGGTGGTGCTTCAATTTAAGATGAAAACTCAGACACTGAGAGTAGACGCTAAAGCAGATGAAAATTTCCATCCAGGTTTAATGAGCCTATTTTCATGCTACACATCAGACAGACAACATACTATGCACTTTAGAAACTCTTCTTTGTTTCATAATACTCACTATACAAATATTTAAAATACAATCAATTCCTTCTTCTTAGAGTGTAGAACTTCTGTAAGAATTACAGGGACCTCTTCTTCATGGAGGTGAAGCCGAATTTAAGGAAATGAACAGTGAAATTTTCATCAAAGAGAGAGAACAACTTTGAAATGCAGAGGCTTCCTATATTCAGAACAGGAGGCAAAAGCTTAGGTTCCCACAATTTTAAATTCCTGACATGGAAGGATTAATCCAGTTGTTTATACATAACATTATAACTACATATTGTACATAAATAATGATTCAATGACGTCCCTGAGGAAGTGGACACTGAAGGAAAAAATCTCTGAGGCAAGAAAGAAGCAGAGCAATGAAGTTCCCATTTAATTATCCTCTCTGCTGGAGTCCCTCACAAAAGTCAGCTAAAGAGGTTGCTCCACCTTGAATGACTTTCCTCTACCAGCAATATCAGAAATTGCCAACAGGCAGAAAAATGTCTATATGTGTAAGACAGAAGTCAAATTTAATAAACTCCCTGAGTCAGATTATTGACAACATATTTATAGAAATATCAAAATAAGAAATAAATAGGCAATATCTAGAAGGATTTTGGTTCCTCAGGGAAAAAAATTGTGAGCTTTGGTTTCTAAATATTGTTTATTCAGTCTTTTTCTTATCCACTCTTCTAGTTCTTACCTGAGTCTTGCTGAATGTAAGACAACTACAGCTCATGAAAAGTGTGAATTATTACGGGACCTTCTTGCTGGAAGCATTACTTATGCTTTTAAGTCAGAGACAAAATTATTTGTTTTCCAATGCAAATGAGACTTTACCAAAGAAATATATATCATCTACATTGCAAGACTTGTGGGATATCTCAGGTTTTCTCTCCTAACAACAGGTTTTGCTGTTTAATACTATTGTATTCTGGCTTGTGTGTTTACTAAAGTGAATAGTTTGTGTTTACTAAAGTGAATAGCTTCCTTTACTTTTTGAACCCGGTGAGGGGGAGGTGTGGGTCTTTTTCAGCTCAGCCCCCAATTTACCTCAAACCTTCATAAGTATCTACCTGAAAAATAAATACAGAGATATCTCACTCCTAAGACTTTCAGAGATACACTCTAATTTGCCAGCAGCAAGCACAAAGGTGCTTTTGTGAAGGTACTATTATGAAGTTACTATATGTAAGTAATCTACGTATATACATACATATATAATGTAAGTATATATAGAGGGTGTTTTTCTCTGTGGCATTAACTTCCCTGTGTCCCTTGAGGATGCCAGAACCCTCAAAAGGCTCAGCAGTGAATCCTGAACACCTGCCTTCACTTCCAGGTGTAAAACTGCACAAGGGCTTCCACTTCAGCCCCTGTTATTAGCTGTGTGTCAGAGAACTCCCAGAAACAAACTGCAGCAAGGCTATTCTATCTTTGCGGGTACAACAGTAGCTCAGCACCAACCACATGAACTGGGAGATGAGCTCAGGAGCGGGAGCCTGAGCCCTGCAGCAATCACTCCAGATGCTGCTATTTCAGCGGCCCTAGGACTAAAGTCTCTATTTCTTTATGCAGGCACAAGTGCAATGGCTCAACCTGAAGACATATTTCCAGTTCAGGAATAAATTGGTGCTTGGTAAGCACAGCAGTGAAGGGAGAAATTAGGAAGAGATTTGAAGCTGTGTATTACACATTCAGGCAAATGCTTGGAGAAGGATAAAAATCATGGACACAAATGTGACCTTTTCGTGCATGTGGAACAAATGAGTCTAGAGAATACTTACAGCGTGAATCCCTGCGGGACTTATCAAGAGTATCTGTGCCGATTCATAAACATATGCAAGGCATAAAGTGCTGCCAAGAGTTTCGCTGTTTCACACGTACCCCAGAGCAAAAATGCAGATACAAGAAGCCGCTGGGCCCCTTAAAATTTAAATAGGAAGTAAACAAGATTTTTAAAGATATCAAATACACCTAAAATCAGATTTCAATGTCCTAGGTGGGAATTAGGCAAGCAAACCACTGTGCAGACGTATATCTAAACAGTTAAAGCCCAGAAACTCCTTTTAATACAGCCTATGTTTGACAAACTTGCCAAAATTAGGCCTTGCTTAATTCCTTTAAAGTGTTGCTAACAGGAGGCAACAAGAGTCTTCAGAGCTCCACAGATGATAGTGCAAGCCCTCCCAGACTCTCCTGCTAAAGTCACAGAATATTCTGAGTTGGAAGGGACCCACAAGGATCATCAAGTCCAGCTCTTAACATTGTATATATATAGGTTGGACTTGATGATCTCTAAGGTCTTTTCCAACCTTGCTGATTCTGTGATTGTCTCCCTGGCAGGAATCGAGCCCAGGTCTCCCACACGCCAGGTGGGGACACTTACCACTGTACTAAAGTGGCATTTGTTTTGTTCTGGAGGCTCTTGTAGGAGAGTAAGGGCACATGAACCCTCCCGGCAAAACAGGGCAGGATGTGAATAAAGGTGCACCCCCACGACAGGTGTGTCCAGGCTCTTCTGTGGGGGCAACACCAAGTAGAAGACTCTAGAAACAGGCACTGCACTTCACATTTAGCATATGGAGTAGCTGTGAGCTTTCCTTAGGCTTGCCTCAGCTTAGGGCCTGCAGCATAACCTGGATCTCCATGAGACAACTTGCTGTGGGAGGTGTGGAAGTAAGTCTACATGGAGAAAAGATACAGGGCATCATTATTTCAATCATGTCACTGATAATACATCCAGCAGCTTGGACTTGATTTACTCCTGCCAATCGCCACAGAAGTAACTTCTATGGTGCTACCATAGAAATACATTACCGATGTATTTGAACTTATTCAAGTGGTTGAAAATCAAACCCTAGGGCTTGAGCCCTGGAGTGTTTACTGTCAAGTCCCAGTAATGTCTAGCACTCTTCCCAAATAATTGTATATTGCAGGACTGCCACACATGTTCTGTTCTTCTCAATGGGTAATCCATTAACAATGCTGCCAAGCCATACTTACAGCCTAGCAGCATCAAAAGGCCTGTGATGGTAGCCACAACCATGTTCTTTATATTTATGAACGTGAAGCCTAGTAAAGGAATGCCAGTTTGTAAGATTAATGAAGTTTTCAAGTTCCCATGAGCTACACAGGTAGGAAAAATCTTGCCATTGAATCACAGAAAAGTTTTAATTGACTGAATAAATAATATATTTTATAGAAAATGCCAATAACTTTGGAACAAAGCACCACACTGAGCTGGCTGGGAAGGAAGATAAGCCTTTGCTGTCTATTCATTATTTATCTTTTTTTGATTATTTCTGAACTAAATGTAGTCCTATAATAGAGCTTGATTGTCATTGTGCTTTCCATATTCTGTTTATATTAAAAATGTAAAAAAGAAATTAATATAAAAGAATTTAAAATACAGTACTCTGGAAGAAAAAATAAAAACCCCTTTGTGAAGAAATTATGTTCTTCCTGAAGAAGTGACTTTGCATGCTATGAATAGAAGTCTTTCAGTAAGCCACCTAACAGACTTTGATAGAATTATAATTTATGATGTATTAGTTGGACAAAGGAATATTAATATTTTATCCCAGGAAAGGTCACTTCAATCTTAACAAAGCAGATTATTTCAACCTTTATTTTCCTGCTTTCCCAGGAAAAGAAGTCATTTATATTGTCAGTTGAAGAACAGCTCCTACCTAGTGAGTTTTCATAGTGCACTTCATTCCTTGAGAGAATTTAAACTCCTCCACTTTGAAATGTATTTGTTGAAGATGCTTTCCTAGAGAATATATTTACTATTACATGATTATCTGAAACAGCCCTTCAACTTGCACGATACAAGGGTTCTGCTATAACCACAAGGATTTTGCTTATAACTTTCAAGCAATTTTACAAGAGATCAGTTTTGAAAGTGTATTTACAGTTTTAGTAAATTTCCACTTACAACAGTTGAGAAAAATAATGACATCATACTAAAATTCATTTAACACTTTATACACCACATTGTCATTTTTTATATTCCAAACTGTTTGTCATACAGATCAACATATGTACCTCAGAGGTGTTTTTTTATCAAGTATTGGAAAATATCTTAATTTCCTCTCATCTTAAAAAGAAATAAAAATCAGCCTATATTTCTTTTTCTTTACGTCACCCAAATCCATTAAGTATCCCACAGTGTCCTTTAAAACAAGTTGTCATTATTCTTAAATCCTGATGGTGAAATAGGCAGCATTCAAGTCAGTTTCTCTACTATTTGTAGGAACCTGTATATATTCTAGAAATAGCCTGGGATAAACTTCTTTGAAATTAAATCCATAGATGATGTCCATAGGACACAAGAGTTTTTCCAAGAGAGTCTATCTCTGGCATAAACACATGATTTTGGATTTTATAAGTACACTTTCCCGTGTAATTGGATTGATGGAAATGCCATCAGTATGGCAGAGAACATAAACACAGATATATACAAGGAATGACCCGACTTTTGATCTTTTCTATTTTAAAGCTCTAAATTATCAGAGCTACTAGAATCAGGTGGATCTTCATCACTGGCCATGGTTATATTTGTTTTCACCAACCCTCACTTCAGTTATGTCCTAAAAATTAAATATTGTACCAGCACAGTAATGACATCTTACATTTTCTGTTTGCATTTGGCTGAATTATTTGTTTGCAGTGTGAAATTGAACCAAGACCGCTTTCTGAGGAGGAGCTGTGCTCTGTGAAAAAAACCCCACATTGTATTAACATATCAAGTGTTCAGGAGTCACACAGAGGAAAGAGTCTTTCTTTTCATCCTGTAATATCAAAGGTCTCCATCATGTTTACAAACAACAGTGGTGCACAGCCACTTTCTGTAACTGAGGAATTGATGAAAAAACCTGGCAACATTTAAGGTCCAGGGCATGATTTTCTTTATAGTGCACCATGAAGGTATAGAGTTTCTTTTGTGGTTTGTCACCTATCAAGTTTTAAAAGGACGCGGGTTGTTGTTCCTTTAATGTAGCTCCCTATTGTGTAAGGTTTTTACCTCGGGAAATTTACCTGTTTTCTGCTGGTTGATTTTTCTCTCACATCCGTAGGAATCAATTAACCTCCACAGATTTTGCATCAGAGCTTGCAGGTTCAAGGAGAAGGAGCAGTCAAGTTCTAGGTTTTATGTTCCTTGTGTGTCACTTCTAATCTGATTCAGACAAATTAACTGAGATCATTTAACTAGGATTTACTGATGCCACATGAAATAAACTCTCCTCCCCCTCTTCTGTTTTTCCTTCTCTCAAATGGGCATGCTTTACTCCTTTTTTGTTTTTTTTCTAAGTATTTGCTATAAAATCAGCAGAAATTTTGAAATAATTTCAGTTTTTCTCAAGCCAGCTGTTAGTGTTTCCTGTCCTGCTCTGTCTAGAGCTCAGGATCTGGGAAGTTTGTGTAGGACAAGTGAGAAATCAGCTTATTCCACGCATTTATACCTTTGTATTCTTCAGTCAATATGATGGAAGACAGAGTTAGGCAGAAGACATGCTCTGTTCAAGAATTGCCTTTAGCCTTTGGTTTGTGAACTGAATGTTTAGGAAAATGATCAGTCTATTGGTCAGGTATTAGTGGGAATGAAAGGTCGTATTTACCTAATAAATTGTATTGTGGAGAAATGAATAGGGACTTCCCCAAACCCTCAGTTTATATATATTTTTGAGATGTATTTATGTATAGATAGCTAAATATCTTGTATATGCTGTTGCTTTCTTTTAATTTGTAAAATAACTTCATTCAATTCTTCGTAGTCTAAACCAATTTCCTCCAGCACAGGATTTTATTATTTGCTGATTGTCTCTAGGTAGCTTAATTACTGGTAAGAGGATAATGAAGTAAACCTGAAGCCAATATTTAAGTAGAGTGGAACTACTCAAGTGTAACGAGCATTTCAAACTTGCCTTTTAGTATGTTATAAGGACCTATAACAAAATGCTGCCATCCCTCCTGCCTTGCCTATTAAAAGGCTGTCAGGAGTTGGTGCACTGCAATTAACACTGAGGGGCAATGTGCCTGCCAGGAGGTGGGGGGGGCAGAGGGGAAGGGGGGAGGTTTGCTGCTGGGCAGGCTTTTCTGGGGCTCCATTTGCATCATGCTCTCATAGCATCTTCACTAAAAGAGAAAAACAAGAACACTGGGGTTTTAAAAGGTCTCCTGGTGGGTTGGGTTTTTTTCCTCAAGGAGACCATTATGAGTCAGTGCTGATGTCCTCATACGTTTCAGCAAAGTTCATTATCTTCCATGTACTTAAATACTTTTCATAATTCCATTTCATAAAATCAATGTCAACTAGACTTCACTCTTAAAAGTTTGTTTTTTCCTGCTTGTTTTGCAAAGAACCTTCAAAACAGAGCTGATTTCACTTCTAGTGATAACAAAACTTCCAGTACTCTCTCACACATGGTCTGAGTGATGTCAACTCCAGTAAGCAGGAACAGCCCAGGCACTGGCCTATTCTTGCTCATGACTGGGTCAAGGAGTGCCCTTGATGTGCACCCAGGGTTCTCCCAGGTGTTTCTTGTGCTGGAATCATGAGGCAGCACAAAGTCAGGAAGGACTAAGTCTTCCCACTTTGGGCATATACAGGATAGAAAGCAGAGGATTTAGCTCTGTGCATTTAGCTGTGTTTGTCTCTTGCTGTTTGATTCCGAAAATGAATCCTGACCTGTTTCATTGAGCGGCACAACTGTAACCCAAAGGACTGTGCTGAAATTGAGTGATAACTTCTCTTCTGTGATTTCTGTTCTTAGCGGTTTTCATGGAGTGACTTAATCAGCCATAGCCCCACGGATGACAGCAAGTGGTCCTTCATTTCCAGCTGATCACATGCCATGTAATATACATAACAAAGGCTGAAGCCTTAAACCATACTTATTGGTCTGGGCTCATAAACTCCTCATGGGGGCTATAAAGTTGTGATGTCTTCAGCTACATTTCTGTGTTTGAAGTGTTATCATTTTATAGCTAGGGGACTTAGTATGTTAAAGTGCTCTATAAGGTATTACTTAGGGGCACTCTTGTATGAATTAAATTTGCAATCTACTCTTTTAAGCCATCAAATTCATTTTGATGCAATTTAAAAATTATGTAGCATTTCAGTCATGAAGGATTTTATTTCAATAAAAGTAATAAGAGAGCTTCAAGGGTTGTGATTACTACTGGATACCCTCATCCTTAGGGAATTTAAACCATTTAGATATTCTTTCCATTCAATTAAAATATGATACCATGGGATTAAATGTTAGGATGTACACCACAAATAATGACTTCATGCCTTATTATGTGCAAGTAAATGTTAACAGAACAAGAAAGATAACAGGCCGAATTTACTCTTGGGGCATGTGGGACAAGGATCTGTTGAATTCTCCACACTTTCTGTGCCTGATATGCCATGACTGGATTCAGCCAAGTATGCTTTTATGGCTGTGATATTTATGGTGCATAATGAGTATGTCTTAGGTGTATACTGCACCGTAATTCAAGAAGATTCAGCTCACAGACTACAGATCCATCCAGTGCAGACAACACTCATTTTGCTCAGGCTTATTTTTACAGGAGCTGCCTGAGCAGTGTAGTAAGGGCTAATGGTCCCTATATTGTGAGTACGAGGCTCAGCATCAGAGACATCCAATACACCTGTCTCTTAATGGCCCAGTGGCAACGGTTAAACTCGCTATGATTAGCACTGTGATGCCTCATTTTAGTCACCTTGCTTTTAAACAGCAACCAGTCACGAGACTCCTTTCTAAGGAAAGAAAATAACCAAAAATGCATGAAGTTGCATTGAGTGACAAATCACCTAATTACTTGTTAGTAAAGGCTGAGGAGAGGAACTGGGACTCATTCTAACTGTGCTAAGGTAATTCATCTCCAAAGTCTGATCTGGTCTGGGGAGACGCAATACTCCATCAGCAGTCCGGAACTCACCCTTAAAATCTATGTTTGCCTGAACCTCACAATGATGGCAATGGCTGCAATGCAACACTCTTCTCCTCCCCCACTAGTGCACAGAACATCCCATACGACAGGGATAACAGAAATTGTCCTCTTCACTCCAAAAGCATTTAAACTCACAAAGGACCCCAAATGATTTTGGTCTATTCCATGAATGAGTTTATTTCAATCCTCTTAGTTGACTGTTTCATTTTACGTGGAACAAGTAAATAATTGCTGATGAAGAGCATAGAGAATGACCAGCTCTGTAGCCCAGAACACATTCACTTGTGCAGAAGAGGGAGATCTGCCTACAGTGAACTTCTGAAGCCAAACTGGAATTCAGTCTATGCTTCCACAGAAACATCATAAAATCATGGAACTCTACAATACTTTGGGTTTGAAGAGAATTTAAATATCACCTAGTTCCAACTCCACTGCAATGGGGAGAGACACCTTCCACTAGACCATAGTTCTCAAAGATCCATCCAACCTGGCCTTGGACACTGCCAGGGATGGGGCATCCACAACTTCCCTTGGCAACCTCTTCCAGTGCCTCATCAACCTTACAGTAAAGAATTCTTTCCTTAATATCCACTCCAAACCTGCCCTCTTTCAGTTTAAAGCCATTCCCCCTTGTCCTATAACTACACATCCTTGTAAAAAGTCTCTCTTAGTCTCTCCTGTAAATCCCCTTCAGGTCCTGGAAGGCTACAATTAGGTCACCCTGAAGCCTTCTCTTCTCCAGGCTGCGGAAAAGCAGCTCCCTCCCCGCACGGTGCTCCACATGTCTAAACAGGCTGTAGCATATGCTCCCAGGCATGCTGGTTTCTGTGCTCGGAAAAGCAGCTCCCTCCCGGGAGCTGGGAAGCAGCAAAAGGTGTTTCCTCTGCTTTAATGAGGCACTACAGAGGGACCCGTGCTCTCAAGACCACCCTCCAGACCTTATTAGTGGAGGGGGCATGGCCTAATTGAATAATCATGGGTTAGCTATCCTCACGGAACTCATGTGAATAGGGGCAGACGTAACGGCCTGCAAGTTGCAGGGATCGACTGTGTATTTATAATATTATATAATATATATGTATTAGTCAAATAATATAATAATTTTGAAGGTTTAAAATTTATATATCATGTTACATATACTCCAATTTTATGATGCTACTCTCTAGATTATATACACATAAAAAAATCAGCAGGAGGCAAAAGGTTAAGCAGTTTTAATTTTATGCTACTTAGTCCTAAAGTTCAAATCTATTAAGACCTTTTGCCCTCTCTCAAAGAAGATCAGAATGGTGACCAACCCATTTGATTTCTGAAAGTTGGTGCAGCTAGGAAAAGAGAGGATAAGCAAAGGCTACTAATCAAATCTCTCAAATGTAGCCAGCAGTGCACCTCTCAGACAGCAGTCCCTGGTTATGAAAAAAGATACTGAATTTAAAATATAAATCTCCGTAAATGAGAAAAGGTTGCTATTTTTAAAAAGAGCAAACCTTCTTGACTTTGCTCTTTAATGGAAGAATGTGCCTTACAATGGAAGAATGTGCCTTACAATTTATATCTCACTCACTCTGGTCACATTTCTAACTCTTCATTTTAATTAAGTAGTAATGGATTTCTCTATATACTAACTCAAAAGGCATACTTATGCAGCTCATGTTGGACAAAATCCTTCTGCAGATTTTCCTGAAGTGACTGTTGTGACATTTTGTAGTTCAGATGGATAACAACTGTGGATTCAAAGCAAGCTGTGAAAGACTTAGTTTTCACTGCTTCACAAATCACTGTTGTCAAGAGCAAATCTTGACCTTTATGCAATTTTAATTAATTTGATAAAAAACTTTGGCATGGTGAGGTAATTTAGAGATGTACGGAAAAAGCTTGACTCTCTAAATAGCTTCTGTGACTTCTGACAAGCACCCATAATGGAAAGCAAGTAAAGGCCCATGAAAGTCTATCAAACTTGTCTAAAGCAGATACAAGGGGGTTAAGCCTCATGCTGTTTATTCAGCTTTATACATCAATGCCAGGCAAGGAGAACTGCAACCTAAAAACTAGCATCACAATTTATTTTCAGACTGCACAGAGATTTAACACTTAGCAGACTATATATGCAGTCTAAGGTTAATAATTGGATTTGCTGGATCTTTGTTGCACTTGCAATTTTGCACAGTTAGTAAGAAATTTTGGTGCTTGCAGGACTCTTCTGCTTCTACAGATCTACTTGGGCTGGCTTGGATTCTAAAAAAAATAGATGTGCTAAACAACCCCCTTCAAGAAATTGCTATCCATAGAAATGAACTTGTAGCATAAATTTGCACAACTTCACAAACTGGACACAGTACACAAGATGTGGTCTGACCAGTGCCGAGTACAGGGGAAGAATAACTTCTCTAGTCCTACTGGCCACACTGTTCCTGATACAAGCCAGGATACCATTGGCCCTCTTAGCCACCTGGGCACACTATTGGCTCATATTAAGTTTTATGTCAATCATTACTCCCAAATCCTTCTCCATTTCACCACTCTCCAGCCACTCATCACCCAGCCGATAGAGATGCATGGGATTGTTATGGCCAAAGTGAAGAACCTGACACTTGGACTTGTTATATCTCATATTATTAGAATTTGCCCATTTTTCTAGCCTATCAAGGTCCCTCTGAAGGGCCCTTCTACTCTCTGGTAGTTCGTAGTTCAGCATTTGCCCCCAACTTGGTATCATCTGCAAACTTGTTGATGGTGGACTCAATTCTCCTGTCCATACCATCAATAAAGATATTAGACAGTATCGAGCCTAACACTGATCCCTGTAGGACTCCACTTGTCCCCAGCCACCAGCTGGGTGTGGCACTATTTACCACCATTCTCTGGGCTTGTCCATCCAACCAATTCCTAACCCATTACAGAATGCTCCTATCCAATCCACACTCTAAGAGTTAAAACCAACCTGATTCACTGAATTTCCAATACACATCCTATTTTCTTTTGAAACAAGATGTGACTGATAAACTAGCACTGGCTTGTAAATCTGCAACTACAAGTCCATCGCTTTGTATCTATAAAAGTCCAGTCCAACTCTCATATGGCAGATTCTTCCAAATTACTTCCTTGAATTATAGAGCTTCACCCATGAAGAAGGGATGCCTCTTGACGCTTGTTCCCCAGAGGTTAAAAGAAAGAGTGATCTGCTATTTCATGTGGTAAGTTATATCAATCTCTACTTAATGATTATTTCTTTTGCTAGCTTTATTGCAATTGCTTCAATATTATCACTTTGATACTGTGCAGTATACTATATTATTTTATGCTACAGTAATCCCTTGCTACCTTTTATGACTTCAATACATCACGGGGGTTTTTTTGTAAAGAAGTTTTCTGCCTTCTTCACTTGCTCATGGATTCTGGTCATATGACAGCCAGACATTCACATGTGTTCAGTGCGTACCTCTGCTGATGTGTGGGCTAGATCCACCTTCTCCACGGTGGGTGGAACCAGCAGAGGAAACCTCTGGGGGGACCCACCCTCCTCGCAGTAGTGGGGACACGTCTTGTTGCTCTTCCATCCCAGCACACATTGTGGGAAGGGGCAGAGAATGCCTCCCAGCACTCACTGGGGCTGAGGGGGCAGGGCAATGAGTGGGCCGCATTACATAGTGAATTTCACTTATCGCGGGATCATTCTGGAACCAAGCCCCTGCGGCATTCAAGGGATTACTGTATATTACACATAATAGTAGATTTCTCACTTTTAGTAATTAATTGTGATTGAGCTCTTTTATCTGTTCACTCATCTGTACATTTGTTATAATAAATAATTCACTTTTATAAATACAGTCCACCCTCTTGCACTTCGTGCCCCCCATATTGCGGCTTCAGATCTTAGCGGCATGATTTTTTAGCGATGTAGGAGACCCATTTCACAACTGGGCATGCACAACTTGCCGCCCAGGCAGCAGAACGGGCAGCGATGGGGACACGCGTAGCAGAGAGGGCAGCACGGGCGGTGGTCGCGGTGCGGGTGACGGTGGTGGTGGCGGCGGCCGTGGCAGCAGCGGCGGTGGCGGCGGTGGCAGCAGTGGCGCCAACGCCATTCAACGTAGAAGTTGGGCTACGTGGGTCCCAAATAAGACTGCCAGTGCGCGATATAGGAGACCCAACTGTATATCCTATTTGCCATCAGTAAAACCAATGTGACAAAGTGATTTAACCACAACTCTATAGTTCCTTAAATTTAAAACAGTGACACAATCCCAGAAAAAGATTGAGTTCAGCCACACCAAGGCTCCTCTCTGAGAAGGAGTCTAGAAAGCAAGGGGATCCTTTCTACACCTTGTGATTCAATGGCAAGGCTACTTCAATAACTTTGTCTAAACCTCCCGCTCCGACCTGTAACAATGGGTGTAAAATGAGAAATGAGAAATTTAGATTAGATATTTGGAAGAAATTTACTGTGAGTGTTGTGAGGCACTGGAATAGGTTGCCCAGGTAAGCTCTAGATGTCCCATACCTTAAAGTGTTCAAGGCCAGGCTGGATGTTGTAAGACCCTAGTCTCTCTTGGCAAGCTTCTTAAAGAGGCTTTGTTTTTTTCATACCCTGAGGGGATGTAAGAGAAAAAATGTAACATTTTCTAGGAACTTAAACCAACTTTTCCAATAAAACTTAATGTTCTTACCTCCTCAAGTGTAACACAGGGTTTTGTAAGAAGTAGAATATTAGCTAGTATTTGACAAATAGTAATCCAAACTCTAGGCCAATGCTCGCAAATCTTGCCATCACATTGGTTAAGAACAAAAAGAAAGCCTGAGGAGACATGAACCTCATTCTTGGAGCAAAAGCATGTCTTGAGCATGGGATTATTCAATAATATCTATTCCATATTAAATTTCCATTTCACCATGCTGAAATGTCAGGTGTTGGTGTGCCCTTATTTAAGGAATAACAAGTGAAAACTGGTGTTCTTTATAATGGAATGGGACCATTCAGTGAAAAAAATCAAGAAAATGGAAGTCCGGGATGTCTGATTTGGCATATGTTCTGAGACCCGAGTTTCACTCAGAAGTTTACAAGGATCTATTTTGCTGAGAAACGTGATGCTAATCACAATGCAGGTTTGCTATACTTTTTTTCTTTTTAATCACGTTTTGAAATCTCTGAATTCTCCTTGGCTGCACGTAGCAATAAAGCTGTCTAATAAAAGCAGAGTTAGATTTTAGTTTAGATTACCTATCTCCAGATCAAGAATTCTGCAGTACTTTGAGAAGTCTGATTGCACGCTGTTTGGTTCCAAGCTCTTAGATATGCATCACAGCAGCTGCAATGGCACTGGTCATGGGAATGGTCTGTGGTTTCTGTCACTCACCTGAGAACTCCATGCTCCACACATAGAAAAGCAGAAGTCACTCTTCGATTTGGAATGCTTTTATCTTGCATCTTCAGGCACTGAAAGAGGCCACCTGAGTTGTGGATTTTTCTAGTCTTTAGAGAGACAAAGGAGTTTCTATGTAGAAATCCGCCCAAAGTAATCATTAAAGCTACTTAGAAACTGTAGTTTGTATCAAACGCTAAAATTTGAGTATAGCAAGGGCTCATGACTAGTAGAATTTTACTTTCCTATATTCCCTGACACATCTCTCACCTGCATGGGTGTGTGTACCTGTGCTCAATTCAGAAGTAAAATCCAGTGTGAAAACTGGCAGTCTCAGAAAAGGCTCCTGAAAGAAACTTTTGAACTTATTGCAGATGCCCTGAAAGGAAGAAAAACAGCAAGTAATTTATAAAAAGGGCTTTACTTTAGAGTATGAGCCTTAAACTCAATTTCAGAACCAAAACAGGAGAAAGGTGCTGATTCAGTACTAAAATATAACTACACAAGTCTGCTGTGATCCTACGGCGGCTTGTGGAGTGACATCTCTAAGAGTAATAAGACACATGAAAGAGTAATACTTGTCAGAATGCAGACTTCACTGAGGCTTCTTGGCAGTACCAAAATGCTAATATGAAGGAAGGATATAATTAGATTCTTTAGGAATGCATATAAAAGACAGTATCTGATGCATTGGATAATATCCTGGCTTTGCTCGAGTCAATGAGATCTTTTCTCTTGAACTTCAGTAGGTCCAAGAATTAATCTATTATATTCAACAAACAACACCATGAAATGATTTCATTCTGATTTACATTTTTTGTATTAAAATTCCTTTGTAATACGAATTTATAGCTAACTTAGAAACATTGTAACATTATTTTTTTCAACAATGAACTATTCTTATAAATATTATGAGTACTGCTACTTTAAAGCATGAAGGAATTTTAATTTTATAAATTGGGTACAGAGCACAGCTTCCAAGTAGGATGAGGAGAATGAATATGGAATGGTAATACTTTGTGTAATTACACACATGATAGATTATATCTGGGTTTCTGGTAACACAAACTGTCATATACAGGTACTGGAGCTGAAAATAGTCTTTTTTTTTTCAGCTAGATTTTTTTGTATTTTTAACAAAATGCACTACAAATCGAGAATGTAAAAAATCTCAAAAATTCTCATGAATAAAATATTTCAAAAAACAACAACCCTGAACCTGCCAAAACATTTTTTTAAACACTAATTCAAAATTCTTATATCTGACAAACTAGCTGCTATGTTGAAATTAAAGAGCACACCATATTTCTCTAAATGTCAAACTTTAAAATGTCATATGTTTCCTTAAAATAAGGAAGAAATCCAGCAAACTTCTCAAAATCATTCTCTTTGAAAAATTACTCAATAATAAAAAGAATAAAAACTTTATGGGTATGTCTAAGGGGCTTCTTAGCCAAACCACTTAAAATGAAATAAAAAGCAAGACTTTGGATGCTTTGGCACATTAAGACTTTAATGAAAGGCTGATGAAGCACACACCAGCAAAGTACAAAATAGGCAAGTGGACAGTGAGGTGGAATGAAAACTGCCTGAACAGATCAGGAGATCATTCAAGGAGTTCATGGAAGGAGAGCCTGAGAGAGCTGGGACTGTTCAGTGCAGGGACAAGAAGGCTCAAAGGGCTCTTGTCCGTGCATATAAATAACTGAAAGGGAAAGTAAGGAAAAGACAGACAGGCTTTTCTCAGTGCTGTTCAGTGACAGGACAAGGTAAAAGGCACACACTGAAGCACAGGAAATTCTGTTAAAGATTAGAAAACACCTTTTTGTTGCAAGGGTGGTTGAACAGGTTGCACTGGGATGTTGTGGACTATCTGTCCTAGAAGATATTCAAAACATGACTAGAAACAGCTCAGAGCAATCAGCTCTCACTGTCTTGTTTTCAGCCAAGGGCTGGACCACAGAACTCCCAGAGGTGCCCTTGGTCCTCTGCTGTTCTGTGATGCTGTTCTATGGCTTGTTTTCAAAGCCTTAACACTACTCTTAAAAATCATAACTGTATTTCATTATCTGAGATTGCTTTAGAAAACAGAATCCAAAGGGCAGCACTACCCAGAAAAGGGGGCAGGAAAGATTAGGCAGAAGTGACCAGTTTAGGTAAGATGGTGATTTTTCAACTACAGCAAGCACAGCCATATTGAGATGTGTGTTTTTTCCATACATGTTCCACACAGTTTTCCTTCTAGTTGTCTGCAACAGCAGAATGATATGGACTCCACTTGAATAGGGGTCAAGGAGTAGAGACATCTTTATTTCCTCAAGTGCAGATTTATTTAGTAAGCAGCCCTAAAGAACAACAATACAGAGCAAAACTTTCCCAACACCTTCCACATGTATACCATCCAGCTCCCCCAGTTCCTCTGGGCACATCCCTACAGCATCTCCCTGCACCGTAAAATCAAAGCCCACAAAGCTATGAAAAGTCCTTGGTTGTTTCCCATGCATCCTTCCCAGAATTTGTAGCCACAGGTGCAGCTTCCAACTCACCTGCCACAGTTGTCAATATGTGCTCCACCATTTGAGGAAAAAGAATATTTTCATGTTTTTGTTTGTGTCATGTACAGAATTCTGTATGCAGCTTGGTGGCAAAACAACCTCTGAGGACTCACAAACTGTTTATCCTATACAACAAAATGATGTTCTGATGGCAAACTTCAAGAAAGCAAAGTCATGCTGCACATTGTCAGCAAGTGATGGCGACTTCCTGCAACCGTGACACACTCTTGGGTTTCACCAGACTTTTGAGAAGCACCTGTTCCAAGGTCTGTCTGAGGGAGAGGAAGGGGACCAGAATCAGTTTGAGTAGAGCCATGGGGACCAGAGTCAGTTTGAGTAGAGCCATTGAGACCTGGTCCAGAATGGGAAGCACAAAAGGTAGGGCAGTGTGCTTTCTTCCGCTGAACGGACCTGCCCTGCAAGTGGCATCATGACCTGCATTTGAACCCCTCAGAAATGGCAGCATTTGTCTTCCTCTGAATCCTTCAAGGGATAAAACATAAGAAACATTTCACTTGTCAGGACTGTTTACTACTTGTTGAAGTCAATGTAAATCTGATGTTTCTCTAACAGGAGCTGACGGCTTTATTTTGCAGTGACATATCCATAGATGTCTTGGCATTTCTTATTACTATTTTGACACTAGAAGCTCTTTCCCGTGATTTACTGTCAAAGCAGTAAGGTCATCTTGAGCTGTTTAAACACTTTCTAAATAGCAGACTTAAAAAGAAGAAGCAATAAAATTATAAGGAAGAAGTGTTTAGATATTTCTTATCACAGGTACCCGTGACTGTTTCTCTGTATCTACACTATCTCCACGTTAATATATATTTATTAAAGAAATATATTCCTCGTGATCCAATGAGGATCTTATAGGGAACCTTTGCATTTTATTAAGCAACAGCTACTGCTGTAAATGATTTTATAATTTTAATAGGTCAAGCATGTAAAATCAAAGCCCACAAAGCAACAAAATAGGCAGAATAGCAAATACTTGTCCTTCCTTGAGCTGTGTCTATGGTGTTTTAGTTCATCCAAGCGACCCCCTCCTCTGACTTGAGTGGTTGCCCTTCTGACTCTAACAACTCCATATGGAAAATTGTTGATTAGCCAGAAAAGATCAGAAGGCTTTCACAATGCATAACAGTTCTGCCCCTGGAAGCACTGTCCCAGTTACCCTTTACAATAGTCCTGCATCTGGTGATTGAAAACTGACTTCTATTTAATAAATCTGTTTGGGTTTTTTTTACTGATAAGGAATTGATTCAGTTTAATTAAATTGTCAATTAACTCTTAACATTTTAGTTATAATAGCATTGTGAGTTGTCCTTAAGAAGTTGTGCTCCTATGAAGACCAGTATGCTTTAAGAGATATTTCACATCTGCTGAGGAAAGCAAGAGGAAAACAAAATCTATAGGGGGGAGTGCTTTGCCTAAGAGAAAATAAAAAGATACGCTAGGATACCCTAGGAACTTTCTGATTCTGCTAAACTTCCCCTTCAATGTGCTTTCCAAAGATTGAGGCTGACCAGGGCTTACTGGACCTCTAGAACACCCAAGAGTAACTTCAGACTAACTCTGATATGTATTTGGCTGTGCAAAGGTTTGTTGTAGTCCAGTTACAATGTTTAAGTCAATATATGTCAAAGTTGTGGGACTGCTGTTGAGGCACAAAAGTTGCCACAGACGTTCGTGTCCTGATTGATTTGAGATGTGAGGCTATTTAAAATGATTCAATGTCACAAGGGCATCAGTCTTGGAGCTTCTTTGTTGCCGAGAGTTTATATAATTTTATTCTTAATGGACTCTGTACAGTCTCTGCAGTATCTCATTTACATCTGGTTTGACTCAATTGTCTGTCACATTAAATGGAAAAGCAACATAAAAAATCAATAATTGCTACAACTCTATCACTATCGCAGACTTTTAAGGTCTGCTCTCAAAACTTCCTGTGTACAGTTTTATGCATCAGTTGATATGGCTGTTACTTTGAATCATTGAATCTGTAATGTATACCTCGAGGTCTTCAGCTGAAGAACACATTTAAGGAATAATTACAGCATACAAATGAATTTTATGACATTGGGATGTTCCAGTCCCATATGCACGTGTGCATTCTTTGCTATTGATACATAACCTTTACATTCATCAGCTAAGCTGTTTACTTCTACAGTAGCACAATTGTATCACCTGCTGCTTATAGTCCTCTTTTTCTTCATTCCAGTTGCCCCCATTTTGAACTATCTCCATGTTTCTCTTCACTTTTTTCCATTAATATTTTTCTGATAATGCTAAGGGTTGTGGGTTTACAGTAAAATTTCTGTTGACTACTACAGCTGTTACGTCATGTTCAGAATGAAACACTTTCCAAGTGTGACATTCTGGGTGAACAGCTTTACAGTGGTGGCATGACCAGTAACATGACACTGCTAATACAGTTGTAGAAAAATACAGTGTTTGCTCTCTGTAAATATTTCAGATGAAACTGTATGGTATGTGTTGCACATGTACAGAAACATCATCCCTTTCTCA
>WEKX01014274.1:22118-50058 GCA_013390025.1 Pitta sordida
GCTCAACATCCTTCTGAAACTGGAGAGCCCAGAACTGGACACAGTACTCAAGATGTGTCTGACCAGCGCCGAGTACATGGGAACTAGAACTTCCCTAGTCTGACTGACCACACTGTTCCTAATACAGGCCAGGATGCCATTGGCCCTCTGAGCCACCTGGGCACACTTCTGGCTCAGCACTGTTTGGAGATTCAGTGACATGTGAGCATGTTGCTGAGATTTAACAGACTAGAAATCCTGATATTTGCCAAATGAGGTGGAAAACTCTTACGTTTTCCAAGTTAATTAATGCTGCAATATCCCGAATCCTTGCATACACACCAGAAGTCTGTGTGTCAGCATGACTCAGCTCCTTTTTTCCACTGTTTGAAAATGTCATCCTTCTCCATTGTTATAGGATTTTCTTCCAAAGAGCTTTCACTAACTGTTAGATTGCTATAATTTCTGGTGATTAAATGTTCTTAGGTACAAAAGTTTTATTAAATAAGAAGAGAGCTTACTACCAATTGCTTATTACTTATCACAGTATCATAATATTCTTGGTATATTATGAATACCTCTCATATCCTTTCAAGATCTCTGCTCTGAGTGTGGTATGTCCCAGAAATGTCTCTGAAAACCTCTATCATATTAACAGCACACTATCAAGCCTTTACACATTTTGAACTGTTCCCTGATGTAGAGGATAATTTTGTTTGATGCATAGTCTCTGAAAGTCATATCGATGTCTGGCCATAAAGTATTGACACCCACCAAGAACTTCAATAAGAACATCAGAAAGATCNTATCAGAGACCTATTACAATAATCCCTAGAATTTTATGGGGGTCTGGGACCATAAGAGTCTCACAAAAGCCAAAATCCGAGAAGAGCGGCAGATCATACATATGCAAATAAGCCACACCCATCACTCTGCTCCCTCAGCCCCACAGAGTTGGGTGGGGTTCCTGGCACTTCCCCACACTGTGACTCTGCCCCTCTCTGGCACAGCAGGCAGGGACGGGGGAGCAGAGGGGAGCTCGTAGCTCAAGCTGGTGGCGGTGGGGAGGGAATTGGCCACTCGGGCTGCCTGCAGGAGGTGGGGGAAAGGTTGGAACTCAGGCTGCCTGGGGCAAGGGAAGGGAAGGGAGGAACCCGCAGGGGCTGCCCAAGCCACAGGTTTCCTCCCCTGTGGGTTTGTAGCTCGTGGGGGCGGGCCAGCCACACCCCTCAGGGTGGGCCGGTTCCAGACTCCTGGTGCTGCAGAGGCGCTCACTGCACATGTGTGGCCATCTTGTGCTCATATGACACAGAAGAATCCCATGAAGAATTGAGAGAAGTCTGTTACCATGATTTTGAGGCCATGAAAGTTGAGCCATGAGGAGCTGAGGGATTACTTTATATGCTTATTATTTCAATTTTAGGAGGAATGGAGTGGAACATTCATTACAACAAGTCTGTAACATAATTAAGAAATTCCTTCTATTACATGTTCTTTTTTTTTCCTCAGTTTATTTTTTTTACTGGTATTAATTCATCGTAATCTTGTGGAAGTGGGATACTTGTAGAAAAATTCAAGGACATACTTCATCCTGTAGAAGTTTGTTTCTGTATGTTTTCCTAAATTTATCAACTTCTACAGATAACAGCCAGAGTTATTCAAGTCAAAACTTGTTCTAACTATTTCAAGATTCAGCACCCTTTTGTTATAGGACAGTGGTATTTTTTACTAAGCTTTTCTCTTTCGCTTGGTGACATTTTGTTTAAATAAGAAAATCTGTGTAAAGTGGCTTTGTGCCTATGGGTGAATTTGTTTGAAGTGTAAAATGTCAAACTGGCAACAGTTATAATCCTGTAAATTAGGTATGTCAAATAATGTACATGTAGACTTGTAATTCATCTAAAAGTGGAAGAATTTCTATTTCAAGAAACCTGAGTCATGAGTTCCCATTTCTTAATTGGTACTCCTGACAAAAGTGAGGAATATACCAACATAAAAAATTTATAAATCAGAAACTCTTGAGTCTAGAGTAAAACTAAATCATCTCCCAGTTCAGCAATTCTAAGAAAGAGAAATGGAACAGACTTCATAATAAGAAAATTATTTTCTAATTGGCAAACTGTAGAGGTGTTACTAAACAATGTCCAAGAGATTACACACAGAGGTATATATACCAATAAATATATCAATTTGAACTACAGCCAACCCTCTCCCATTTCATGCCCCCCATATTGCAGCTTCACATCTTAGTGGTGTGATTTTTCAGTGATTAAGGAGGCCGGTTTCATGCACATGCATGACCTGACACGCATGAATATTCAAATTAGACAGTCCTGAATATTCAAATCAACCTCCACGCCGTGCCACACAGACCATGGGTGTACTGCTCAGCCTGTGGCCAGCTGTGTTGGCCCTGCTTTGTCCCTCTGCTCCAGGCTGACTGGCACACCCCCCTCCCATCGGCTCCAGTTGGGGCCACACTGGCCACCCCCACTCCCCTCGGGGCCACTTGGGGCCACCAGGACAGCAGTGCAGGCGGCCCCCCACATCCATGTCCCCAGCCAAGAATCACAGAATCACAGACTATTATGAGTTGGAAGGACAAAAGGGTTTTTTCCCGGCGTGGGGTGGCTGCACGGGGGAAGCACCGACACAAAGAGTGATTTTTGGCACGGCTGTGCCAAAACAACACCAGAGTGCCAGGGGTGCTGTGAGGGTGCAAGGCAAATTTGCATGTTAATGAGCTGCCATTCTACACGGACAGAGGGCTTCGCGGGTAGGGGGCAAGACCCACGGTACCGAGACCCAACTGTATTTAAGTTTGACTTGAAGGAACTAAATTACAAAGCACTCACCTAAGAAATTTCCCAGCAAATCTGAAGGGCAGTAAGGAGTACTAGTAAATACTGAGGATCATGATTTTTTTCCTAAGTCTACAACTTCTGTAACATGTTAAAATTAGAGATTTTCTCTGTAGAAGGGGAATTGATTTTTTCTAAGTAATGAACTTAATTGCAGCTATTTGCTCTACGTACAGTGCCAACAATTTTCCTTCTTCAGAGACTATTCAGCATTTTCCTGCAATGCTAAAATGTACTGCAGCACAGTTCTGTTTCTGTTGAAGTTTTGCTTCTTCTTAGACTTTATTTGGTAGAGTCTTCTCTTTGGTGTTACGGTGTCAACATGCGTTTATATACCTACCATATACTCTATTATTTGTAAATGTATGTAGAATACTATTATATTGTACTACATTGACTATGCAACATGCAACATTGTACTATGCAACATGATTTGCAGTGCTTTATCTGCCACTCTTTCTGCACTGAAGTGGGATAATCAGTAGTGATTACACTTTCTTACAGAGAAAGAAAAATTTTGTTGGATGTATGACACAAGGTAAATTAAAAATGCTGCTGTCCAGAAAGAGAGAAGAAAAAGGTAAATAATTTAAATTATTGCTTATTATATGCACACCATGTTAATTCTGTGGTATACACAGTAAATAGGAGTTTTGTCCTTTTTCTTACAAACTCTTGAGCTTCCTGAGGAATGACACAACTCTGGGACATCACTAAGCAGCTATTGCACAGTGAATTCTTGCCACTGTTTCTCTACAAACTTTCTCACAGATTCATATAACTGTTGCCATTCTCTGCCTTTCAGAAGGTAAGATAATTTCAGTAGGTGTGTACACCGAGACTAATTAAGAATTAGCTACACTCAGCTACACTCATAATATTTGGTAGCATCACATAGTAATGTCACCTCATACAGATTAAAAGAAAGTATGGAGGAACATTTTATCTTGAACTAACTAAAGGCTGGCCATACAATAGGTCTCTAGCCTCAAAATAGCTTAGTGACCCCTTAAAGGATGGAACAGAGAGGATCAGCTTCCAAAACACCATCAATAAAAATCCATAACTGAACTTTATTAATCAATTTTGTCTTCCATCCACCATTTCCAAATTGAAGTGCCTGAGGTAGGACTAGTCTGTAATTCAGAATCTGGAAAGGAGACCTGAAAAAGTTTTGTGATATCCCCAGCCACCAACACCAAAACAGGTACGTGCAGGCACCAAAAGTATTCATCTAAAGAATCAGCATATAGACACTTTACTTTGCTGCTTGGACACAATGCAAATATTTTTTTAATCAGCTTATTAATCCATTAAGCAGCTGATTCATATCGTATTTTTTAATCATAGAATTAAATTGAAGTACAAGGAAAAAGAAAAAAAACAAAGCTTAATGTCTGCAAACCATCCAAGCGAGGTTTGCTGGTGAAGGAAGCTGTCCCAATGTGTGTTTTTCCTCTTACCTTATAATGAATTAATTGCCTTGCACAGGCTTGTTTCTGTTTATTTCCAGTGTCAATGTAACCTCTGTTACAAATGAAGTATTACCTACAGTAGAACTAGAGACTAAGTGTATCTTTAAGTGACCCTGGTTACCTACCCTCTTTCTTTTGTGTTAAGAAGCTGAAGCATTATTGAGAGTTGGCTATTAGCCACACTGCATTCATATACCATTCTGAATTTATTTCTCAGACATTCCTCAGTGTTAAATAGTATAAAGTACATCACGTTGTTTGTGAAGAAATCTCACCTCTGTGATCCCTTTCGTTTCTGCCTAATTGTCTAAGATAAGAATAGCTTACTGTGCCTGAGGGGGAAATTTTCCATTACTGCTGAAAAGATAAATGGTAGAAAGCAAAATGAACTTGGCTCATTACAACCTTCTGAAAAAAAAAAGGCAAATTGGTCTTCAGAAATGATATAATAGAGCTGACACTTTTAATAGTCTGAAGTTCAAATGTGGCATTTTATATATTTTTTCTGTAAAGTATAATACAAACAATTATAAATGCTGCCAATAATGAATGGTACTTAGTTCCTTTTACTAACTTTATTCTGTAAGTTCCAGGAGGAAGAAAATGGTTTTACCAATAATCATTTTAATGAGGAGAGAAAGGTTATTTTTAAAGAAACATAACATACATTTAACTGTGTTTCTAGTCTTAATCTCCATAATAATTGCACTAATGTGTTTTGTTCTACTATGAAAGTGCATTAATTGCTTAGACTGGTGATAGCCAGACAACTTATTTGATATTTTAAATATCTGACGAGTTTTTGAAGACTGAATTGAAAAAGATTTGTTTCTTAGTACAGAACATGGTTTACAGTAATGGTCAGGTTTTTTCTAGTTGGAGTTCATTTAGATTAGTTATTCTAAACATATTTTCATTAAATATATTGTATATCATTAATGCTTAACAGGTAGACATTGATTTGCTGAAGTACTGATTAATATTACACATTTACATACGAGAGTGGAAGGATTAGAGAATCCATACAGAGAACTATGGATCATTTAACCGGGGTAATAGATGTGGTTAATCTTGGATATCCATACTGGAAAAAAAAAAAGGGAGAGATTATCTATTACCTGTGTCACATAAGTTTACTCTGGTATATTGTTCCAGACTAATGGAAAGGAGCTTGCAAATATATTGAATATCTATCTATATATATATACATATATATGTGTTAATATAGGTATAGAAATAAATACATGTATTTATTAAAATATATATATAAAGACATGTAAATTGTTGTCAGTCCATGTACTAGTTCAGGCCCATCCCAATCTATTTACATAAGCAATCTGTACTTCAGTAGGATTTAAAGTCTGCTTTGGGCAGGTTTTTAAAGCAATGCTGAACAGAGGTCTGGACTTGAGGGAATAAGATTAAGTTCTGACAGTTTAATTCCATTCGCTCACATGTCTGTATCTGACAGTCATTTTTTTATCAACCTCATTTTCCAAAAACAAACACACAAAAATATCTGGAAGGTGCTGTTTTCACATGTATATACAGCCAAAATATTTGTTTCAATGAAGATCAGACTCATAGATTGACATTTGACACAAACATTTTGATTGTGCTGATTAGCACGTTTTCAACTCTGGTAAATGCCTACAGTTGTATGCAGGCTGAGGAGAGCTTAATACATTGCAGGCACTACCTAAACAGAATGCAGTAGAATGAAAATAATAATAATTCACAGATATTCAATTATTGCCTAACACAACATTACATGCATTTTTATGGATACTTATAACTAGAACAGCACAAGCTCATTAGCAATGGGAGAAGTATTTTAAATTATTTTATCAAAATGATTAATACTACTTTTGTAATCTTACTGAGGTCAAATGTGCGCATGCATTTATGGGAATAAAACAATAGATGAGTTCTATACAAATAGACCTGTGCATATCACCTCGCTTATTCAATTCTCCCTCTTCCCTACAAGCAACCTCTGTGCTGTAGGAGGAATGAGGTCATACTCACTGAGTCTTAAAAACACAGTTTGAAATCCTTCTACATGCATAGCTCTAAAAGGAAGGGGAAGAAGGTCTTGAGGACTTTGGAGTCCATTTTTGCTTTTGTGTTATGCCAGGTCTCCAAAGAAAGCAGAAAGCAACCCTGGAGCTTTCCTTTCTTTCCTTTTAGAGCTATGCATGTAGAATACCATGGTACCATGGGTCTTGTTGCCCCTTGTCGTCAGCTGTATATTTATCATATTTATTTATTTATTTGTTGGGAAAGAATGTGTGAAATTTCTTATCATTAATAGTATATTGAATGCAGCAAATAGAAAATAAACAGGCATATCAGTGACAACAATATCATCAAAGTGATCATCAAAACACATCACTAAGTGCTAAAATTGTCTGTCAATCTTAACTTCAGTTAACCTCAAGCTAAGTAACCAAGTGAGAAATTGTTTATACATTTACTGACACTCCTAAAATTGGAAGTGCTACCAACACACTGAGCAGTAAACTGCCCATCACTTCCATACCCGGGATCTGCATGACAGACTCTTATTTTTATTTTTAAAACTTAAATCCTTAAAAATACATGTACTGCAGTCAATACTGTGCAGATACATCTGAGCCAGCTTTAAATTATCCTGTTAAAGACTCTGTAGTATCACAGTATCACAGTATTAGCAAGGTTGGAAGAGACCTTGGAGACAATTGAGTCCAACCTGTAACCCAACACCAACCCACTGTTTAAACCATGGCACTAAATGCCTCATCCAGCCTACTCTTAAACACCTCCAGGGATGACGACTCCACCACCTCCCTGGGCAGACCATTCCAATGAGGGATCACTCTCTCTGTGAAAAACCTCTTCCTAACATCCAGTCTAAACCTCCCCTGGCATAGCTTAAAGCCATGTCCTCTCATTCTGGTGTCATCAGCCTGTGTATTTATTATTTTTATTTTATTTTAAATATGAGTTGGAAGGGACCCACAAGGATCCATCTAACACCCGTACAGAGACCGAGAGCACATCCCAGAGCGTAACACCAACCTAGATGCCTCACAGCCTAGATCAGCTGTAGCAGAGTAGATGCAGCTGGATCTCTGCGTGCCCTATAAGTCTACAGGAGAAGCAAAGTAAATCAGTAAGAAACCTGGACATACTGATACCACACGATGTATCCACAACAGGATGCTGATGGTACTGAAGCTGCTAGAATAAATGTCATTTGGTTTGCCCACAATGCCCTAGACTCCGCACTACAACATAGAGACAAGCTCACAAAGAGTCAAATGTCATGAATCTCCAATAGGGTCCTGGTTTGAAACTGAAACAATGAATTAAGCCAATGAGAATACTGAAAAAAACAAGCAGAGGATAAGATGTTAAGTACTGTGTGGAATCAGATCTACCCTGCTGTGAAGGTATGGAACATCAAATACACCACAACTTCTCCATGAATTATGATGAGTCCCTGGCTAAAGCTCTTTTCTACGTTAATACAGTAGAAAGAGGTTAAAGTGCAGAAAACTGCTGAGATGCCCAGCAGGATTCTCCTTTTTTTAGTTAAATAGGGGTAAGCTTGGTGGTTTCTCATATAACAGACTCTGGAAGCTTCCTAGGAACTTGCTTAGTAACTTATCAAATGAAATTTGAGAAAAAGTAGGCATTTAAGAGGTAAATAATTTTAGAGAGAAAATAATTAGAGGTAAATTTAAGAGGTAAATAATATGTTCCTGTGTGATTTGAATCACTAGAGGAAGATTTTCCTAGAAATGTAACTTAGCTTTGGACTCTACTCATAGCTGTGAACAGATAGTATCTTTGATCTCCCAGAGAAACAAAGTGGCAACCCTGTAATGTCTGCCTCTTCACCTCCTCCTCCTTTGGATCAGCATCCTGTAGAGGAGTATGGGCAAGTGTGTGCACACATGGTATAAACAGGATGGAGCAAATCCACCCCCATGAGAGTAATTTCTTTCTGGAGAAAAAGCTTCTCACAACTTAAACCTAAGATTTCTATGCAAAATAGCCAATAATAATGTTGTTATTAGGTCTCCTTTATTACTAAACAGATGAAAATTACCACAATTGCTTTTATATTATTACATATGGTAAATAACTATTAAACTAATACAGAAGAGTCCTGCTTATACATGGTTCACCTCTCCACGGTTTTAATACCTCATTGTTAATTTTTTTAATGAGAAGCCGAGATGTACACTGGCACAGAAAATGCTGCAAAGGCAGACAGTCCATGAATATATAAATGACATCATGAATATTTAGATAAATCCTACCTGGCTGCCACCGAGCGCAGCAAGAGGAGGGAGCTGGGAGCCCCAGGGCCCACCCCAGCCCAACCCGGATGTGTTTAATGCAAACATGTTTTTCCATGGCTGGCATCGTTCTCCACTGGGCTGCAGGAGGGGGCAGCCATTGTGTGTGAGTGAGAGGGGGACTGGGAGGTACATCCCCCGATTCCTGCACTGGGGCAGGCAGGCAGGTACCCATGTGCCACACTGTGCCTGGTGGCTCGAGCTCTTTTTGCTCCCAGTCACAAGACCAGACAGCAAGGCCAGGGAAAAAAAAGGAGGAAAAAAAAAAAGAGAAAAATATCAATTTAATACTTGCAGCATCCTATCCTCATCCCACCCATCCCTTCCCGCAGATCGGAAGGGAGCCGTGAGCAGTGCGTCCCAGCCCAGTCCTGGTCCTGTCTTGTTCCCATCTGGGTCCCATCCCATCTCATCCCATCCCATCCCATCCCATCCCATCCCATCTCGTCCCATCTCACGGTGGTGAGGGGAGGAAGCTGGGAAGGGAGCCTCGAGTGGCGCAGCCCAGCCTGGCCGCAGCAGCATCCCATCCCTGAGGGGGGCAGGGAGCCAGGCGGGGCTTAATTGAATATGCATGAGTTCACAATCTTTGTGGATCACAGCCTTTGGGGCCCCAATCCTGACCTATTTACCTGCAAAACCCAGGAGCTCACTGTCAATGCATAAATTGTTTCCATCACAACAAATGCACATAAAAAATATCTAGAAAGCAAAAATTTATTATGAATTGTGATCCCCAATGATTGACTACTTCATTATAAACACATTATTCCAGAAAGTCATTTTAATTTTAACATTTTAAAGTTACTGTCCCTCCATTTCCATGTTCTTAAAAGCAAGGTCTACACATATAAAAGTGCTTTGTGAGGAAGGATTCTTCTCTGCCAGCATTAGTAACAAAAAAAATACAGATTTTTCTTTCTTCCTATTAGAGTGACCTGTTCTGAAAGATGAGATTTAAAGTAATCTCAGACAGAATGTTCCTTTGCAAATCAGATCTCTTCTCTTGCAAAATCCCCTGATGGAGTGTTTCTGATGATGAAAGATGAAGGTAAGTAATAAAGCAGACCAATTTTCTATTTTCCTTGCAAAGCAACAAATTCCCAGAATTTTAGTTTTGTTTAAGTTGGCTTTAAATCTTCACAGGACAGCTTCTGTTTTTAAGGGAGTGAGGAAGAAATTCTGAATTCACACAAGAAGCTATGCTCCATTGTCAAATGGGGATATCACTGTTGGGAATACTCATGGATGCTCATCTGTAGAGTTCCCTGAAGAGACAAAGAATGCGCACTCAGTTCTGTCTGCTGAATGCCCAGCATCTGAACATTCATTTCCAGTCATTTACTTAAACCTCATACTTAGAGCATTAGGGATCCTTTATGACTTTTGGACCCCTTTGTTCCACTTTGTGTAAACAAACTAAATTACCAGACCTTTATTATTTGTCAGTTACTAAATTTTTAAAAATATTTTGTTCCATCATCTCTTGTCCTTATATGTATGTGCACTCTAGGTGTCTTTTTTAATCTTCATTTGTCTACTTCACAGAATCATAGAATCACAGAATATTCTGAGTTGGAAGGGACCCACAAAAATCATCAAGTCCAACTCTTAAATGTCACCACTGCCTCCCTTGTGGGGAATCGAACCCCAGTCTCCTCTGTGAGAGGCGGGGAGACACACTGTACTAAAATGGACTTCTCAAATCCCACTTATTCATACACTTTTATTTTTTGTTTCTTATTACATCACCAACATGTTAACAGATTTCCTAATTCTAATTCACTTAAGTTTAATCTTGTCCCAGCATTAGTTTTACCCTCTTCCTTTATTTTACAGAAAATGCTAATTCTGACTTTATTCATAAGTGTCACAATGGCACAGTATGGATAAATGTGAGTAAAACTGTGCAGAATCAGATTCTAACCAAGGGTAGCTTTTGTAATGCTAAAGTTGTAGCAAACATGACAATACATTTCAAGAGAGTGGAATGGAAAAAGATTTCTCGAGAACTAGACTAAGAGGAATCTGATTAGTATACAAAAATCTGAGGTAAAAACCTTCTTCCATAAAGAAAACACCAAAATTATTTACTGTATATTCATACAGAGATGAGAAAATTCTTAGAATTTTTTTGTTTTAGATATGAATCAGGTTTGCTGTTAGTCTTCAAATATGACTGCATCCTGCATAACTTTTGACATTACATACCATTTTTCAAAGAAAAAAGCTAAAACAAAAAACTTGATGTGGATACATAAACAGGAGACAGCCAGATGTTTCCCCTTTCTTTTTCCCAACTGCTTTAGTTCTTGTGCCTGATGTATACATACCAGACTTGGAGCCATGAAAATGAAAGCCTACTCATCATCAAAAAGAGGACTAGCTCTTATGTTACATACTCTTTGAGATGGAATTTCATCTGGTTAAGAGCCAGTAGAATTTGGTCCTTCAGTCTTGCTTTTGTACCCTAGAGAGGTAAGACTAGTCTGTTCATGCATTAGTTAGTATATAATTTTTTTTATTTTTTCTTTTATTTCCCCATAATATAGGCTAAGAGATGAAACTGCAGCTCTGCTCAGAAAACGTGGAGTGTTAACATCTCTCCAATGCACTTGAATGCACTCCAATCACAGGTCTTCTAAGTTAAGATATGGTTATATAAATGTTATGACTGGTTTTATGCATCCCATGTATTATTTCATACTGTGCGGAATCAACCTCATCTGGCCATCTCAGCACCTTCATGTTTCCAAAGAAGTGCAGAGGGACTTTACTGTTAGTAACTGGAGTTCATTGGTAACTCGGGAAACCATCAGAACGAAATTTCTGTTGCACAACATAGAAGGAATGAGCCACATTTTTAAGACCAAGATCAGCAAAGGAAATTAAGTTACAGATCTTACAGATTATCTCAAATATATTCAGGTTCTATATTCAGGTAAGTTCTTGGGTTTTTATATTTATCTTAGTTACAATATTTATGTAACCCCTTGGTAATTCCAAACTCCTGCATGAGGAATGAAAAGCAAGAAGGAAAAGAAACTATCCTTACATCTTGGAGACCTCTGTAACTAAATTCTCCCACAGTGACACGTGAGAGTGGACACTTCTCCATTGTTTTCTCAGCAAACCTTGAGGCTACCACAAAATGGCTCTAGAGGCAACGTGTTAATAGCAAGGTGACCTCCAGAAAGGGCTTCCTATCACCTGGGAGAATAGGATACTTATATTGGGAGACTGTACTCTGTCTTCATTTTTTAAGTTCCCCTCAAAAATTTCCGTAAGAAAGTTTTAGCTTCCTTCAGTGGGTGTTGATATTTCTGTTTCCAGAGGCAATAACTCTGTGGGTTGCTCAGTCTTTGATGCATGGACCTGAATTCTGTATTCAATGAGATTAGGGTGAAAGCTGTAACCTTTTTCATAATAAATAATTAAGTAACAAGTAAATATTTTCTGTGTATTTTAGCCTTGAATGACCTCCTGATTACCCCTCTGATAACAGAATGCACCACACTTTGTACCTAGAAGTCCTAGGTACAAAGTCCTGAAATGTATTCCTGCTTCAGCTTGTCAGTATCACAGGACTAATTTAATCAAAAGAGGACTCCTTCACTCGGTTTTGTCTGATTTGGTTCTGTCATTAGTCAGAGAACACTTGCTCATTGTTCATGTTTTGCAGTCTTAACCTCCAACAAAGAACCAAAGGGTTTACATTTACTTTATATTTCTTCTAAAATTAAGAAGCTTGGAGTTGTTACTGTTAACATTTCACATTTCCTATTTTGGGGGTTTGTTTTTCTTTTTTTTTCTTTAATTGTAATAAAAAACCACATAAATTTAAACAAAAATATGTGTATGTGTCATCTGGAATAAAAGTAACACTCAAAAGACTTTTTCAGTTAGCTAGGTGTCATTTAAAAATAAAACACCAAGCAAGACTTATCTTTGTATTGATAATGTAAAATACTGAAATCTCCAGCTATTATATTGTCTGCCTTATCTTCTTCCAATAGGAAAAATAGATTGACTTGAATTAAGAGTGTTCTTGAGGATAAAAACATGTCAGTGGATTTAGTTAACAAGCTTCAATAGATGACGCAATACAATTTTAATTTTTTTTTTTTTAATAAAACACAGCTAGAAATAAAGTTTCCAGGTTTAGTATACCGGAATGGTAGTTCATGGTTAACCAGTTTTCTCACATCAATTTTAAGCTGGCTGGCTTCCATTATATAATGTTGACTTTGGAGTGAACTCCTCCTAAAGCTCTCTTGAAGGCATTAACATTGAATTTTAAAACTACTACAAAGGAAAAGAGATATTGGATTTCCTTGGAATATTTAGGCTGCAAGGGAAAAGTTGTTATTGCTCCTGGGTTAGAAACTATGCTGAGAAAGCTCACAGCCTGTTGGAAACGTCTTGCATTTGGACTGAGCTGGCAGTATTCTCTACTTGGAAACTGTTGCAGAAAATGGATGGAATATAAATTATTTTCAGCACTAAAAAACTCTCTACAGGACTAAAAATATTGGAGGAGAAGAAAAGTGTGAATGTGTTTATTACAAATAAGTCAGTAATTAGAAACAGAATAGTAAACTTTTTTGTTCAAAAATGTATGCAATAAAATGATGAAATGGCAATAACTTCATTTTTTAATCATTTTAGTAATCTTTGATGTAACTGCTAAGGTAGAGGCAAAAAGTAATCTTGAAGGTCATAATTTATATTTGAAACCTTTTACTTGGCATATTCAGGTTTTTTTGCAAACTGAAGACTACAGACAGCATAACTAACATCAAACAGAGCAGCACTGAGAACATGTGGGTTCAGTACTGGCCTTACCGAAATGCCCAGACTACCTAATATCTCCTCAGAACTACCTCTGGTACATCAGCACTGGGATAAAAGGTTGTGCAGAGTTCCTGAGGATAATGTTTACTGAACTGGCTGTAGATCAAAAGGCAGTAAGACCACACCACTATCACCTTGAAAATTCTTATTAGACCTCCTGAGTAAGAGTTTCTTGGCTTGGGCTCAGTCCCAGGCTACACACCTGTGTTGCTGGGGAAAACCCGAGCTACTGATGCCATGTATGGCACAGCACTATAAGCTCTACCAGTGTGGGTCTTACTTGAAGGTTTCTTCATTATTCTTCTTGACATAAAGTGAATCTCTGTGATTTAAAGGGGGGGTTGAAAATGCTCATCTTCCTGAGGATAGCACTTTGGGATGTGTGGGTGAAACACTCATGTGGCGGTATAAACCACGTAGCAGTTGTTATTGCAGGAAACTGTGCAGTCAGAAATCATGTTATTGTGGTTTGAAACTGAGAATATTTTATTATAACCATGGTTAAAACATACATAAATATTAGACTTATAATTTTTTCATATTCTTGAAGCCACTGAAGAGATTAAACTTTTATTTATAATTAACTTGTATTTGTGAAATTTGGAATTAATCTTACCCACCTATGATATTCTGCTGCCTTATAAACTCTTTTCATTGCACAGGATGGTTTCCTGCTGAATCTTATCTCTTTCCTAAACAGTTTTGACTGATAGATTTTAGCAGAAATAAAAATGTTGAATCTTCAGCTTTCATTCTGATGATCTACTTGCTATTAGATCTATCAGGTTGGTACATTTGGATTACACAGCTCTTTACTTGGTTATTTAATAATTTGTGTATGTATAGACATATTTATAGACATATAAAACACGTTTTGATGGCATCGTACATATACTAGTCATAGTTAGAGGCAATAAATTAAGGCAAAGACAGCAAAGCTCTAGCAAATCTTACTTCATCATTTTAAGCTATGGTCTCTTTCTTCTGCTTCTGTTTAAGTTCTACCCTTGGTAAAATCAGCAGAAGACAAAATAGGCCTCCTTATCCTACTCTGATTTGATTGGTAATAAATTAGATAATTAATTAAAATTAAAAATAAAATAAATAAACCTGAATGAATAATTTTCCACCTAGACAGGCTGTTTTGCCAATGTCAGTAATTTATGATTGCTCTCTCTCTGTCTTTATCTCAACCTACAATCTGTATTTCTATTGCTGTATTTCCTCTCTCCCGTCCAGGTGAGGGGAGCAATTGAGATGCTTTGATGGGCATCTGGAGTCCAGGCAGGATTAACCCACCTCAGCCCTTTAGACCTTTGTGTCAAGCATTAGGACCTATAAAATGTTACATAACTCTTAAAATATCACTACATTAATATTTTCCAAATTCAACAGTCCAAGATTATATAATAAGATTTTTTCTTTCCCATTACAAGAAATACCATGAAAAGGTTCCCATACAATCCCAAGTGACTGTCTACTGGCTGAAGTAATACAATACCACCTCCAACAGGACATTTTAAACAGTAATGATGGGCATTAAATTATTCCCTTATTCTTTTTCACTTCATAGTGAAAGTACAGACTCAAGTCTGCGGTCCAGTTAACCATTATAAAGTTGGAAGTTCAGGGAAGACCTTCATGAAAATTCTTCTCTTTTTTGTTACTGAACCACCTCAGAAACATATGCTTTACCAATAACATATGCTACTTCAAGGTGTCGCTGAATTTATAGAAGTCTACAGATATTCTTTGCCAATGAGGTTTGTCAGAGACTGAGGCTTTCCATCACAAATACAAAAACTTAGAACAAGCCTGCTGTAGCTTGCCAGAAGGCAAGTATCTATCTACTGCTTGCAGGAAACTGGCAGTGTAAATTCGGCACTGCAGAGGAGGAATGCTGAGGCTGTGCTGAAGAGGGAGACAAGGGATAGATTCTTACAGAGATACAGTGAAAAAATTATATAAATAAATACTGCAATAAATGGGAGCACAGAAAAAAAAGAAAAAAATATATAAAAAACTTAGCATATATTTTAGACACAATCTGGCAGGAAATGGAATACAAATGTGCCAAATGAATATACAGCAGGAGAATGCCAGTTTTATTCTGCCCATTCATCACTACATATAATTTCATATCCTTTTGATAAAAAATGATACTTTTGTGGTTTCAATGATATTCCCTGAGAGAAAGTTGCACTGAGGACAGGAAAGGTTGAATAATCAAAACATGGGAGTCAGGAAACATTTGGAAAGCACGTTTCACTTGTACTTGGGGGGCACAACACACTACAGGGGAAACCATTGTAAAAAAAATTTGCTCATGATTTTCTCCAAAGGCTTTCCAGGCAAAGTTGCCCTGTGCACAGGAAGAGATGGGTCTGCAAACCCTACCTTGTCCTGGTCAGTCTGAACCTAAACTGATCAGGCCTGCTGTATCTTTGCTTGTGGACACATGCCACCCTCTGGATCTCCCTTGTTCACCTGTAGATTTTAATATTCCCTGATATGTTTTACAGCTGATGTTGTGATTTATGACTTACTCACACCAGTTAAAATGAGTCTGCTTAAATGGTTTGAAATAAAAGGTCTAGGATTATTCCTTTCCCTTTATCTGTTTATTCCCAAAATACAAAGCAGGTGCGCCAGGCGGCATATCTGAGAAGATGGCTTCTGTTTTGTTTTTGTTTTGCTGTCATATATTTGATGTTTCACAAAATACTAGAANCTTCCCAAAATACAAAGTAGGTGCGCCAGGTGGCATATCTGAGAAGAAGATGGCTTCTGTTTTGTTTTTGTTTTGCTGTCATATATTTGATGTTTCACAAAATACTAGAATAATAGTAAATATGTTATTAAATGTTATATATTCAGGACAGGACTGTGGTCTGGGGCCTTTTCTTTCTACAGATACGTGAGTCATTGATGAACAGGGAGAGTATAATCAGTGCCAGAAAATGCCCCCAAAAGAAGTCGGAATATTTGCAATGCAAAATTAATGCAAAATTTTGGGGTCAGATACTGCACCTATGTTTGTATATAAGGGCATTACAGAGGTTTGCTGCATCTCCCTGCACAAATAATTTCTAAGGAAATGAGAATATAGAATGTGCTCAATTGCTGACATTTGCCATCATTCACTGGACATTCTGAGCTGGAAGGGAAGGGACCCACAAGGATCATTGAGTCTAACTCCCAAGTGAATACCCACCCAGGGGTCGAACCCACAACCCCGGAGCCATGGGCACCACACTCCATCCATCCAAGCCTCCCATCGTCAAGACCATGTCAATNTTTCTCTTGCCAAGGTCCTACTCTGTTCACACAAGACTGCTTTAGTCTTGACATCTGAGTGACTGGTTGAATCTTAGCAAAGGAATCCTGAGAAAAATAATTTCATTGTATGTATATGAACAGTGTTGTGAAATTTGGGTTTATTCTGATTAGGGGACATACACCCCCACACACAGCTTCTTCACATGAACAGAAATCCAGCTTTCTTGCTGCAGAGACAGCTTGTAGTAGGCTACCTCGGATTTAGACTGCCTTGCAGCAAAGCAGGCAATCAGAAAAACTTCCACTGGATTCCTACCTCTTTTCTAGAGACTCCTGTACAAACCGAAGATGTAGCCAGGTGACTGTTATGAGTACTTCTGACAGATAGCTGTTTCACAGATGAGACCTTCAACCTGCCTTCTAAAAGTTCAGTTTTTAGTGGTTAAGTCTAGAGATTCTCCATCTCGAGCCAAATCGTAATGTATCACTAGGTTTGACCTCTCAGAATGATCCTCTCACCTACAGTGTCTTGGACTACATAAGCCCTATAGCATTTTAAACTTCCTAATGATATAACATTTATCTTGTGTAAGCTACACTACAATTTGGAAGACTAAAGTGAGGATTTTTGCCATGATTTTGAAACAAAATAGCCTCAACTTAGATATGTGACCTGCCAAGTCTGATCACTTGGCTCGTACTTTAAAATATTATTCTACATGTTTTGGTGGTCATACCCTTTCTACTCTAGTACTCCTCCTTTTGGTAACACTTCTGGTATTCTTACTGTGTTACTTAGCATAGTAATTTAATTCCACTGTAAAGCCAAGGTGTCTATATGAATCTGATTGGTATTCAGCTAGTCTTTAATAACCTCATTAACATTCCTTTTTCCCCCCTTCAACAGTGACTGTTTAAATCGGAAATTTCTGTTTTAATGGAGTGCTGTCAAAGACATGGGAGGTCTTTGGGTCCAGAAGTATTTTGGAAAAAAGAGATCACTACTACTGTATCTAGGTTTCAGCTACTTCTTCCATCAAAGCAAAAGCCTCTAAGGAATGACAGTGCAGCACTGAAATGTGCAACTCACAAGTTAAAATCACCTCAGCCTATTAAAACATAAATTAAGTGCCAGAACTAAGCAGTGCACCATACTGGTTCCGTTCAACAATGTCTCTTCAACAGACGCAAATGCTCACAGTAGCGCTTTATAATCCAAAATTTGGATCCCCAAAAATTTTACTGAGCTTCTGACTGTCTATATGGATGCATGCATGATATAGAGAGAAACAGTTTTTCCCTCAGTAAAACTGTATACAGGTGTCTGAATGGAAGCTCCTCTGCACCATAATTCTAAGCAGGTAGTTGCCCAAATCCAACAGGATGCAAATAGCAGATATTCCTTTCCCAGTGAAACACAACTACCAGACTTCCTTGCACAGTTCTTACACTGATCTTGGTAGTACTCTCTCCTCTTTTTCATTAGTTGGTGGCTAGATATTCATCTACTATATGAGGAATCAACCTATTCTGTCTGATAGCAGCTATATCTACATCTTTACTTCTAAATTGTCCCATGTCAAGCCTCTTATCCATCTAGTCTTTATGGTCATGTCCTGGGACAATTCAGTGTAGGCTGAGGGAAATAGCAGAGTGACTAGAACTCAAAGACATACTTTACATGTTACCCTAGTCCTAGTTTTTTAAGGTTTGATCAAACCACTGAATGTATTAGAAGTACTTCCCAAATTTACTCAAATACTTGGCCAAATGCTCAACCAGTTGTGATTTTAGATATCGTCCCTAGTGCAACAGGCGGCATCAAGCTGAGTCCAAAAATAGGAGAAGGAAAATTTTTCATCCATGCAAGATTGTCTTAGATAGCCGGATAACTATCAATTGCCCTAGTTCACCCAGGGCACAGTGATTTCTGTTTGCCTCAGGAAAAGCTGTAATCTCCTTCAGGCTGAAATCAGTCCAAGCCTCTTTGTTATGTCCTTGTTTGCAGTTATTTTGCAGAACAAACACTATAGCACTTCCATTGCGCTGCGATGTTCGTTAGCTTGAGGGTTGCAACGTGTCCTGGCTGAAACATATTAGCTGAAGTTATAGTTCCAAAGAAGACTGTCATCTTTGAATAAATTTGCAGTCATTTTTTCTAAATGTGCTGTACAGAGAGAGACTTTGATATTATGATTTCTTTTTAACATTCATCTTTTTTTCAAGATGTCAGAGTGGAGGGAGGCCTTCGTGGTTAAGATTACAGCTACATTTGGACTGATTTTAAATGAATAATGGAGAGTATGTATCATGTTGTCTGGGAATAATGTTAGAGCTACTGAAATCTAGGGCTTCTGGTTCACAAGATTTTTAGTGCTATTATTTAGTGACTGAGTGCCGGGGAGACAAAGAACATCTTCCAGCTGAATCTGGGTGACTGCAAAGTCAGGCGTGAAAGAAGCTGAAACCAGCAAAGACAGCTCAGTGCACCACAGCGCTTTAATCTATCTTTTACAACATTCACTAGAGAACTCTCAGTCTACATCGCCATATCACTCCTGGATTTTTTATTTTGAGAACTACCTAAAACACACTGGCAGCCTAGACTACAGGGATCATTGATTTTTGCTAACCTAGCTGAGGGCTAACTTCCCTTTAGGCTACAGAATTAGACTACTAAATCACAGAGCACTGTGCTCTATGCCTGAAAATCACTTCACCTCTTTTATATAAGAATTTTCTAGGTTTTCTACGTCAGAACCTCTTATGCAATGATAACATCTATTTATCACCTGAAGAAGGTCCATGAGGGGGTCCTTTCATAACAAGCATTCTTGATAAGAGAGGCTGATCTAGCAAATTTACAATAAAAATTTGAGATTAAAAGAATTGTCTCTTGATTTATAAAAATATGTGAGATTTTGGAATAAATGTCAAAATAAAAAAAGAGTCTTATCACCAGTTAGAGAAAGATATATTTTTGGCGACCATTTTCATTTGAAAAGTCCAACACTTGAGAATGAGCTTTATTCTCAACAGATACCCTCTGAATTTATAAAAACAGCTTCCAAGGATGAACAGCATTTTAATCTTTCCTGAATAAACATTGCTAAACAAGTGCTTCAGCAGACTGTAGAGTGGCCTTGATTTTCCAGGAAATTAAATGAGATTGGTAAACTCTTTTGTAGATACCTAGGAGAAAAACTAATGTCACAGCACTCATGATAAGAATGAGTGAAGAATTTTGATGAACACTGTTACACAAAAAATAGAAGTGATTTATGTATTCAGGATAATTGATAAAATGGACACCATTACCACTTATAATCTGTTCCAGTTTCATCTGAACTCATTGATGATGGATAACCAGGCAGGTTACCATAACCAGATGGATACCTCCAGGCAGGTATGGCGCTGCCATGGCGTGGCACAGCTCCTAAGGATGGAGCAGGTCTCAAAGGCTACTGATGGCTAAGAAAATGTGTAATTATTACCTTTCATAGTCTTTACCTGTTGTTCATTTTATGGTATTTAAGCAATCTGTTGAGGGACACCACACCAGTTCTCTAGATCAATCCTAGTGATATGTACTTCAAGTAAAGGTTCCTCTCCATCCAAAACAAAGTTTTGTTTATTGTGTGTTTATTATACTCACTGGATTTTACAAAATAAATTCTACCCAAAATAAACATTTCCAGATATAAACTACATCAGAATTTAGACAACAATCTCATGCTATTCCTTCTTCATTGTATTTAAAGGATTCAGAAATAATTTCTGTTATAAATCACAGAATCACAGAAAATTATGAGTTGGAAGGGACCCACAAGGATCATCTAGTCCAACTCACCATCTAATACCCGTACAGCGACCAAGAGCACATCCCAGAGTATAATAACAACCTAGATGCCTCACAGTCTAGCAGGCCACTCTGGGCCGGAGGGGGCCCAGGGTCATCCAGCCCTCACCCCCCAGCTAGACCATGTCACTAAGCTCCTCGTCCAGTCTTCTCTTAAACACTTCCAGGGATGGCGACTCCACCACCTCCCCGGGCAGCCCATTCCAATATGCAATTACTCTCTCCGTGAAAAACCGCTTCCTAACATTGAGATTAAACCTCCCCTGGCGTAGCTTGAGGCTGTGCCCTCTCGTTCTGGTGTCGTCAGCCTGGAAGAAGAGGTCTACCCCCATCTGGCTGCAACCTCCCCGCAGGTAGTTGTAAACAGCAATGAGGTCCCCTCGGAGCCTCCTCTTCTCCAGACTGAACAGTCCCAGTTCCCGTAGTCACTCCTCATAGGGCCTGCCCTCCAGTCCCTTCACCATCCTCGTTGCCCTTCTCTGGACCCTCTCAAGCAGCTCAACATCCCTTTTAAACTGGGGAGCCCAGAACTGCACGCAGTATTCAAGATGGGGTCTGACCAGCGCTGTGTACAGATCCTTACTTTAAGTAGGTTTTATTTAGTGTCAAAACAAATATTTCTGAAGAGAGTTCAAATTTGCAAACCTTCTTACCTTGAGATTACTGTATTTCATTTATGAAACAAAAAATTGCATATTTCCCAAACAAAAAAAAGAGCTCTAACTCCAGTTCTCTCTGAACAGCCGTAATGCACTCAATTACACCATAGTTCAGGAACTGACAAGCAGAATTTCCCTTTACATAATAATAATAATGGATATGTACATGCTCAGCTATCTGTGTTGTATATATTAAATGTGATTTTATTTGCACATGAATATACTAGCATCTTCAACACAGGAAATTGAACACAGAATATATTTGATCAGTTTTGAAGTGTTTACATAGTCATCTCCCTGAACAACTTCAAAATATGTAAAGTGGTTTTACAGTGGCCTAGATTCTCAGAAAGGTGATAAATGTTAAATTAACACCACTGAACTAATTTGACTGCAGTCTTTCTATTAATTTTTTAATTAAAAAAAGAGATTTATTTAAGTTTTCTCCTTCATTTATTTTTGACAATTTCCTGTGTATATGTAATATAGGGACTCACACAGACATGCATTCTTTTCAAGGTATTTTGTTTCAGTTCAGCTGAAAGATTTCTAATCAGTTTTAGTTCATTTGAAATAAAACAGCCAAACAACTGACAAATGTTTGCAACAAGCTTTAAAGGTGTTTGTAAACCACACTTCAAACTAGGCAGGTGTACCTCTGCCTTGGAACACTGTTTTCCATGAATACAGGGCCCTGGGCACAAATCCTTGAAAACGTTGTCCTCAAAATTTATTCTGAAGTTCATTGTAGCTGCAGTATAATGCATTTACCGACATGCTTTAGTATAGTAAATGCCTTTTGGGCTATCTTGTTCCATTCCATAATTGTTTTCTGGGGAAACCCTTACCCTCTACTTGATTTATGCAATACAGATGGTTGTTAAAACTTGAATTTTTATTGATGCATAGTAATATCTTTCTTAGCACGCTTAAAGAAAGTGACATAATTCTTTAAGACATAATATTACTCTTAGGAATTGCTCTAGAGAGTCATCAATCTTTTGTGAAACTCTTCCAGCACTCCGCTAGTGTTAAATAAACCATGACTAGAAATGAAATTCAAAATAGTTTGAGTGATTTCTGCAAAACGTTCTCCATTTGCCAATTATGTAGCATGATATTTCATCCTATCAGTTATTCATTATTCCTTGCTAAAAATACAGCCATGGCAAGGGATTTTTGTGAGTTCTAGAAGAATTACAGATGACCCACCTCATGAAAACCAGGCATTATTTTACAAGACATGACAAACCCGATGAACTAAGTGGTGATGAAGTGGTATTTGTTTGTAAGTGTCATTTTCTTGATAAGAAAATATATTCAAGCCCAATGGGAAGTGCCTTTATTCAAAACCATTTTCTAAAAGGTTTTCTGAGTCTTCTAAGTTGGTGCATAATTCACGAGCCATTGTGATGGCACTTAGCTGGTACTAGAGTTCCAAATGGCAAACCCCAAAAGAAATAAGCACAATCTAACTATGTTGGTCTAATAGCAAAACAAGGCTTTACCCATGTCAATATTGCTTGTTTGCAAATCTGCTTGAAATACTTTCCTTGCTACCATGTTCATTACCTTGTTCTACCACTCCCCATGGCAAGCTTTCCTTCAGACTTGTCATTTTAGCTCCAATCTTGCATTGTGTTCCTTAAATACAGTCTGAGTTCAGCCAGCTAAAGTCTATTTAGGTATTTTTATAGGTGGGGGTATTTTTACTTAGATTTAAACCTCAGAAGAACTTTGTCTCAAGTCTCTCATCATCATGAATGCCTGGCTCTGCATTTCAGCAGATTTGAAGGCATAAGCCTGGACCTTGAGGGGTTCTTTGACCAGAGAGAAAGCTGAGCAAAGCACCTGTATAAAGTTCCAATGCGATGTTTAACATTGAAAATAAAAGCAAGCCCTTTAAATAAGATAATAAGGTGGATGCAGTGGGGAAGGCAGAGGTTGGGTTTACTTTTCTTTTGTCATCCTCTCTTCTTGTCCCATTTTAACAGGGAAAAAAAATCTTAATATTGTTCACAGTGTCATATGTTACATACCATGCTTATTACCACTGAAAACCAGAAAAAAACAGAGAAGAAAGTTAAGTTTTTGCCTACTTCCTTAACTGGCTGATCTCTCACTACTATCTCTTTGGTATGAAGAAATAACAGCTGTGAGAGGGGGTATTTTCTTCCTCTAAAGTAAAAAAGGTTGTGAGCGCTCATAGATATGATTAGTGTTGTGCTTTGATTTCCATGCTCACTGAAAGTCTTTAAGCTGTCTTCCCCAATATTAAAGCACTCAAAAGTTATGAAGAAAATTCAGTTTCCTAAAATATGTGTACTGTAAGAGACAAAAATTAAAGGGAACATCAGCAATAGCAGTTGCTTTAAACTATGGAAAGCAAATAGCAAAGTTTATCTCAAGTAAAACAAACTGTTTATATTCCGTTCTTGTACTAGTTTATGGCAAATCAATTCAAAGTTTATCTTGTCTGTTTTAAATAGTGATTTTCCATTAACAATGCTATAAAAGGAAGAACTGCAAGAGCACTAGCCCTTTAGTCCTTGTTATCCAGGCTTTGATTCCAAGAATATATCCACATCATGCAGTGGAAATCAGCTGAACATTTTAGAATAAACCCCAGTGTAAGCGCTGGAATGGTGCAGTGCTTGTTCGGGCTATTCCACACTGTGGGGCTGAAGTGCCCTCAGGATTCAGTTGACATTTCTGCCTATCAATTCACTGCCATCTCCTTTACATGTCAACTGAGGCACTTTGCACCAGAGCCCTCCGAAAAAGTAGATTCATGCCTTTGCTGGCAGGTAGGCAAGAGCATGAGAATGGCTGTGGCAGGAAGACCATGCCATGAACTCATGTCTGAGGAGAATCATAGGGAGCAGGAGCTGATTAGCAGATCATAGACCCATGAGGAAGACAAGGAAGAAGAGCCTCATGATATTGCTTCTAGAAATAGAAATTTTGAGTAAGACTAGAGATTAATGTGATTATGACCTGAAGTGAAATAATTTCTTTTTAATTTTCCTAAAGAAGATTCCATAAAAATCAAATAATACATGTCGGACAAAACCCCAGTTTTAGTGGACTATATTTTAGCTGAAAACATTTGACCAGTTCTAAGAGTTTATAAAAGTTATGGAGACATAAGGAGTGGAATGAAACTGTTCACCATCTGCTACTGTAAATAAAACCTTTTATCCTAATGATTAAAGCAAATAGGTCAGCTATCATGACACCCTTAACACTTCATTAAATCAAAAGCCTATGACATCTATACAGCTGATACTCTACTGCAGTCACAACACGTGAGAAATGCGTTGGCTGATGAGACTGGTGGGTTTAGGGAGAGAGAATTTTTATTGTTACTATGAGTAACAGAGTAAGGCATGACTTGTCTGCCAGCACTGAAGCAGAGAAATTATTTTTTAAAATATTTATATACAAAAATATCTCCACTAGAGAGAAAGGGAGTGTTCTCATTAGAAGTATAAAGATTGACCAATAATTATTAACCTATTAATCAGAAGGGAAACACTATTAGTTCACAGGTACAATTTCTTCTCTCTTAATAAAATGATTATTTGTGATATTCCTTTTGAAACTAACATAGTTAAATTAAAAAACATTCAGAATCTCCCTTTTATGAATGGCTAGTGGTTTTTAAAAGGAAGTTACTGAGAAGTTTATTGAAGCTTGTCTCTTGTGCCTCCAAGTAATTCTTCACAATACTTCACAAAAGAATACCTCTCTTCCCTCTAAGTCATCTCCTAATTAAGACTCTGTCCTTTCTGGTTATGGTTGACTTTTTCCAAATTGTAAAGCGGGAAAAAAGCTATATCATTGTATGTGTAGAGCAGCATTTTTTACCCTGGAGACTTACCATCAAGTAGAAGTCTGAAGAGCTCATCTCACTAGACGAGTGTTCAAAGTCTGTTTGAAATACATGGGAGACACCTGAATTTAGTGAGTTTAGTTTAATGCAGGTGGTCTTCCTGCTTTTATATGGCATTTGTGCACGCGCCAGCAAGGAAACCTAGCAAATGCCTGAAACCGGACTGCGGGAGATTTATATCGCAAATTGCCGGGGTCGCAATGGCGAGGTCGCGATGCACTAGGGACGTACTGTAATAACAGTTTTGAGACTGCCTTTACAAGAAGGTGAAACACTGGTTAGACTGGTTCAAAAGATAAAGCAGTTCTAACAAAAATGAGCCCCATATATTCACAGACAACACTAATGCTGCTTAAGAACTACAGTGAGATTGTCAGGTAGAGACTAATGGACTCATCACAACTGGAACAGATGGGACAGCCCATTTCCTAGTCTATTAACTTTTATAGAACACTGAAGAATCATAATGAAATAGAAGTAATAGAAAAAAAAAAACCAGGGAAGATTCCTGAACAAGATTTAGGATGCGTCTGTTATTTTGGTTTGATTTAAAGGGTCCCTTAATTTTGTTACACAAAGGATAAGGATATACAAAGAGTCTTTCTTTCTATCTATCTAGAATATAGCTTGAAAGTGGACAAGTCAAATAATGCTGTAATGTAGAAAATATTTATAAGCAGAATATAAACAGTCCTGAGCTGCATGCATTCATAATAATTTATGTAAGCTACAATTTGTGATTAAATGAAACTTTAAGGTATCCTTTCATCAAAGAATCATTATCAAGTTGTTTAAGCTACTTCATACAAATATATAAACTACATATCTCTATAATACTTTCAGAAAGGTAATCCCATTTTTCAGTGGAATCAAGGATAAAAGATTGCTGAAATTTCCTTTTAAGGAAACAGAATTATTGTTTTCTTGTGTGTAAAAAATACATGACTAAGAAAAACTAGTTCACAAGAGACTCACCTTTCTCTAGTTCATGCTCAGTGTAATTCAAAGTCACATTATAAATGTTTGACCCAGGGGCTCTTTTTTCCACTCAGTTGATATTAACTCACTCAATGAGTCACCTGAAAGACAGTAATTTAAAAGCTGCAGTGGGATGCTTCACTGTATGATGTATTGTAGAATTAATTCCATTTGGAAAGTCATCCTTTGTTGCTCTCAACAGGAAGAAAAGTGTATCTGTAAGAACGTGTATAATTTCTGAGTCAAATACTTCCATTTGCAAAACAAAATACCTCTCATGAAGCCAATTAAGCCGACAAATAGAGGAATCCTCGTGTAAATTTTCAGGAATTGTCAAAAATATTTTCATAACTTTTTGCAGTATTCAGTTACTAACTTGCATAATTTTTTGTTAGATCCAGTTAAACAGAATGACTGGTCCCCTAAGTGAAATTGAAACCATTATTAAGAGTAAATTAGAATTATTCAGAACTTATAAGTTAGGACTGAATTTCTAATATATTACACATGAAAATGCATTTTAAGTTGCTTATGATCACTTCATATGACCAAATCTAATATTAGTTGTGTGAAAAAAGTGTTAAGAATTAGAAATTGAATACAATTTTTCTTTACCTACTGTTATGGTTTAAGAATGGTACTTCCCCATTTAGTTCTGCCCCTGAGACTCCAAACCACACTACTGCTGACTCTCTCCCCTCGTCTTTTCCTTCCCTTTCCAGAGAGGTGGAGTTGAGAGTTACAGACAAAAAAAGTGAAGACCATGGGTTCAGATAAAAACAATTTACTAGAAACAGCAATCAGGTAAGAAAGCAAACAATTATTAATAACAAAAGTATAAGACGAAGAAATTATTTCCACAGAAAGCCTGTCACAAACACTGACCTTCCTCACCACATTTTCTATCCACTGTAAGGAACGCTGCTCTCCTTGGAAACAATCACACTCATCAGAAATAAAAGTTTTAGTGACTAAAAGCCACTCAAGTTCCACTTAAATGTAAAGGAATAATAAAAATTGAGTTTAGAGTAAGAGCAAATTGGAGAAAACTCCCCTGAAACTGTTGGGATCGGTTGATGGGCTGAGCCTGTCTTCTCCCCACATTCTTACCTGTTGTGTAAGAATTACATGCATTAACTATCGTTATTAGTATTAGAGCCTGCCTTGTAGCATTGTAGATTTCTTTAAATGTATTTTTGCATTCATATACTATCACCAACTACCTTTGAACCTGTCATAATTTGTATTAAGAAAGAGTGGTATCCTGTAAACTGTTAGAGTGAGTCCTAGCAGTTGCCAGCAGCAGAAAACACTTTGCCAGGGCCCACTGCAGTTGGTTTAGCTCCCCTGACAAGGGCAGTCAAATCACACAGAATCACAGAATCACAGAATATTATGAGTTGGAAGGGACCCACAAGGATCATCTAGTCCAACTCACCACCTAACACCCGTACAGAGACCGAGGAGAGCACATCCCAGAGCGTAACACCACCTAGATCCCTCACAGTCTAGCAGGCCACTCCGAGCCGGAAGGGGTCCAGGGTCATCCAGCCCTACACCCCCCAGCTAGACCATGTCACTAAGCTCCTCGTCCAGTCTTCTCTTAAACACCTCCAGGGATGGCGACTCCACCACCTCCCTGGGCAGCCCATTCCAATATGCAATTACTCTCCCCGTGAAAAACCGCTTCCTAACACTAAGATTGAACCTCCCCTGGCGTAGCTTGAGGCCGTGCCCTCTCGTTCTGGTGTC